>CM055273.1:11658737-11928450 GCA_029237695.1 Conchocele bisecta
GTTCTGTATATTTAGTTAATACCACACTGAATTATCATAAAAATCGGGTTTACGTAGACATCGATTGGAAAAAGTTGCAAAAGGACGAAACTACGTAGGTACGAAACTACGTAGGTACGAAATTGCCGAAATTGTCTGTGATATTTACAGACTTTTTCTGACAATACAGTTAGCCGTATTTGGTTGAAATAAACGCGTGTTTGCATGTGTTTGTTTGTCTGGTTGAGAGTATTCGGAGGGAGTTAACTATACCGGGTCCATGATCAATCGCTGATAGATATATTGCCGACGTCTTTCGCCACAGTAACCTGTCAATCATGCCACTAAGGGCTGCCTTTACTTACCAGCGATTGGCTGTACTGTATAAATAACTTGGCCACGAGAATAACAGGTGTTTTGAACTAACAATTATAGTAGCCAGAAGCAATGTTTGTCTAGGGGAATTATTGAAACTATCGACCCGTGACTTTTATTGTCACAGCGGGTAGGCATGATTTTAGTGAATCGCGTAATGATGTGAAGACAATTTGGTCAAACAATCGGGTGTCATAAAACAAATTGAAATGATATTGTAAACAGTTTTGCAGGCCTGCAATTAGCGAGATTTAGGTCACTGGGTGGGAAATGGGGATTACCTGAACGAATTTGGTTCCAGCTTTTTTTTTAGAATTTCCGATATTTTGCCAAGAATAGTCGCTAAAACGAGGATTTCGAGTCAAAATGGACGATTTTGCCTGGCCGTTGGCCGTGTTAGACAGGTTCACGCTTAATACAGGTGCATTTTAGAGTAATTTTCATTGGGAGGGAATACAATGGCCGCTTAACGGAGGGAGACGCTTAATACAGGTGGCCGTTAGTACAGGTGCGACTGTACTATATTACATAATTTTGCTTAAATTTAATTTTTGACTTACCATGCGTGTGTGAAATGTTCATTTTGTTTACATATATATGTTTCTTCTTGCCCAGTATGCCGTGCATGGTAATGCAGGAGACAAAATACAAAATGGAATAACACATGATACAATATGTTCCAATCTTAAGGCAGATATAGTATTACATGTATTAATGAGCGTTGGTAGAGGATATTACACATTTAATCATCAAACAAACACCTGTAGGCTGTACAGTCCCCAAATCGCATGATAAGCACAAAGTACACTAAATCTTGTAAATGTAAAAACGGGTATGTATTACAACTTCTAGTAATACTAAAACAGATATATATACACAATTATCATTTTTATTCAGCCGCTACCGATAGAATGTGTATGGGGGTTTAGTTTCTTTGCTACACATATTGTACCAGGGGTTGAAAAAATCCTGGGCAAGTACAAATAACTAGATGGCCGCGGCCTGCATGTCGCGCCTTGTGGCGAGAAACTTAACCAAAAACTTTAACCCAAAAACTTAACCAAAAACTTCAAAGTAATTTGACCTTGACATTGGGCACAGGGGCCGCACGGGAGGGGGTAGAATGAAAATATAGATGATGATAAACACCCATGTGAAGTTTCAAGGTAATGGGCAAAGCAGTTGCAGAGATATATTATAACAAAAAACTTTAACCAAAAAACTTAACCAAAAAACTTAACCAAAAACTTTAAAAAAGAACTCAACCAAAAACTTTAACCAAAAAACTTAACCAAAAACTTTAACCGGACACACGCCAAAGTGCCGACTATATCGTGCTTTCCGCAAGCGTGCGCGACAAAAACTTAACCAAAAACTTTAACCAAAGAACTTAACCAAAAACTTCAAAGTAATTTGACCTTGACATTGGGCACAGGGGCCGCACGGGAGGGGGGAAGAATGAAAATATAGATGATGATAAACACCCATATGAAGTTTCAAGGTAATGGGCAAAGCAGTTGCAGAGATATAGTATAACGAAAGACTTTAACCAAAAAACTTAACCAAAAAACTTAACCAAAAACTTTAACCAAAAACTTTAACCAAAAAACTTAACCAAAAACTTCAAAGTAATTTGACCTTGACATTGGGCACAGGGGCCGCACGGAATATTGCACCAGAGTGATCGCCTCATTGATACCTTCAATTTGATATATGATATCACCATATTCAGTCAAAAATAAAATTTGACCCCAATTTGACCCCACGGGCCACGCCCATTTTTGACCCCGGGGTCACTATTTTAACAACTTTCAAAGAGCAATGTACATGGATCATTCCTACCAAGTTTCGTCGAAATCCGGCTAGCGATTCATGAGAAGAAGATTTTTTAAGAATTTATGCTATTTTTAGACGGTGGCCATCTTGGATTAGCGATGACCTCCATTTTAACAAATCTGAAAAGGCTTCACCCATGGACCATAACTTTTAAGTTTGGCTACCATGGGCCAAGCGGTTTATGTGAAGAAGAATTTTGAAATCTCTAATAAAAGAACGACCTTTTGACATTTCGGCGGCCATCGTGGACGACATAACAATCCGATTTCGACAAAAAATGTACCAGAGTGATCGCCTCATTGATACCTTCGATTT
Organism: Conchocele bisecta; assembly: GCA_029237695.1. Taxonomy (NCBI): domain Eukaryota; kingdom Metazoa; phylum Mollusca; class Bivalvia; order Lucinida; family Thyasiridae; genus Conchocele; species Conchocele bisecta. The sequence continues at coordinate 11,661,243 of CM055273.1, forward strand.
GATATATAACATGACCATATTCGGTCAAAAATAAAATTTGATTTGCCCCACGGGCCACGCCCATTTTTGAGCCCCGGGGTCACCATTTTAACAACTTTGAAAGAGCATTGTACATCGATCATTCCTACCAAGTATCGTCGAAATCCGGCTAGCGGTTCATGAGAAGAAGATTTTTTAAGAATTTATGCTATTTTTAGACGGCGGCCATCTTGGATTAGCGATGACCACCATTTTAACAAATCTGAAAAGGTTTCACCCATGGACCATAACTTTTAAGTTTGGCTACCATGGGCCAAGCGGTTCATGTGAAGAAGAATTTTGAAATCTCTAATAAAAGAACGACCTTTTGACCTTTCGGCGGCCATCTTGGATGACATAACAATCCGATTTCGACAGAAAATGCACCAGAGTGATCGCCTCATTGATACCTTTAATTTGATATATGACATGACAATATTCGGTCAAAAATAAAATTTGACCCCAATTTGACCCCACGGGCCACGCCCATTTTTGACCCCAGGGTCACCATTTTAACAACTTTGAAAGAGCATTGTACATTGATCAGTCCTACCAAGTTTTGTCGAAATCCGGTCAGCGGTTCTTGAGAAGAAGATTTTTTAAGAATTTGTGCTATTTTTAGACGGCGGCCATCTTGGATTACGTAATGATGTAATTTTAACAATTTTGTAATCCCCCTACCTAAGGACCATGACCATGAAGTTTGGTGACTATAGACCCAATGGCTACCGAGGAGAAGACGTTTGAAAATGTTCACAGAACTTAACCAAAAACTTTAACCAAAAAACTTAACCAACAACTTAACCAAAAACTAAAAATTTAACCGGACACACATAAAAAATAGACGTACGTACGTACGTACGTGTGTACGTGTGTCCGTGTGTACGTACGTACGTGTACGTACGTACATACGTACGCCAAACGGCCGACTATATCGCGCTTTCCGCAAGCGGGCGCGACAAAAACTACTTGCCAAGTTTTTTTCAAAAAATAAAATGCTATTTGTAATGTTGCATCTTACTTTAAAAAAAAATAGAAATGTGGCCTGTCGGCACACGAATGCCCCTGCTGGCAGCCAATGAAAACGAGGCATATTTGATTATAAGCCATTTACCCGAGCGTTAAGGTTTCAAATGCACCAAGTCTGTGACCTTAACCTTGGGCTTAGCGGGGGCGGGACAAATGTGGATTTGTCACAGGGCGGCAGAGGACCATTGGAGCAATGCATGTGTGAAATGTGAAGCAGATCCGAACAAGGAAACAGAAATTATAAGCCATTTACCCGAGCGTTAAGGTTTCGAACGCACCAAGTATGTGACCTTGACCCTGGGCTTAGTGGGGGCAGGACAAATGTGGATTTGTCACAGGGCGGTAGAGGACCATTGGAGCAATGCATGTGTGAAATGTTAAGCAGATCTGAGCAAGGAAACAGAAATTATAAGCCATTTACCCGAGCGTTAAGGTTTCGAACGCACCAAGTATGTGACCTTGACCCTGGGCTTAGCGGGGGCAGGACAAATGTGGATTTGTCACAGGGCGGTAGAGGACCATTGGAGCAATGCATGTGTGAAATGTTAAGCAGATCCGAGCAAGGAAACAGAAATTATAAGCCATTTACCCGAGCGTTAAGGTTTCGGGACGTACGTACGTACGTACGTACGGACACCGGTAACACTATATGCCCCTCTCACCATTCGGTGGCTGGGGCATAAAAATGGATTGATAAACATTTAGTCGTCTATGAAGTATTAAATGCCTAAGATTTATGGGTATTTGTGCTTTTAAAACTGCTTCCACAAAACGATATGCCCCTACATATAGTAAAGTACTTTTTCATTGGCGGCCATCTTGTTTATGCAAATTACTAGGCTTAAGCTACTACTTCTGAAGGTCTATCATGCGGGAATATATAGAGTATATATGTTTAGTCACATTGGTAACAAAAATCATTGGTGCGCAGCGATGGTACTAACGAGGATGGCTGCGGCCCGCATGTCGAGCCCGCCGAGGCATTTGATGGTCTCAGAGTGTATTTATTTGAAGTTTGATGCCCAATAAGCATACACAGTTTCAAGCAAATCTGACTTACGGTTACAGAGATAGTAGGTATGTGAAAACTTTAACTCAAATTTTGATAGAAATTTTAACGTAAACTTCTAAGTCATTTGACCTTGACATAGGGGCACAGGGGCCGCATGAGTGGGACACATAATGAATATATGGATAATGACTAATAAGCATATGAAGTTTCAAGTCAATGTGACTTAGGACTGCAGAGATATAAGGTATTTAAAAACTTTAACGCAGATATCGGAACACAAACTTCTAAGTCATTTGACCTTGACCTTGGGCACAGGGGCCACATGAGTGGGATACAGCATGAATATATGGATCATGACTAATAAGCATATGAAGTTTCAAGTCAGTGCGACTTAGGACTGCAGAGATATAAGGTATTTAAAAACTTTAACGCAGATTTCGGACGGACGCACGGACACCCGGACGTCATTGTGATCACTATGTCTCGCTTTCCGCAAGCGGGCTCGACAAAAGCCATATTTTATGCCGGTACGCCCAGGGCCTATCAATATCCTCACAAGGCATAATTATATAATTGAGTACTGTGACAGTGAATGGAGAAATAGGGTTTCAACTTTTAACCCTTTTCATGCTGACGATACACAATTTTCTGCACAGAAGTATATGCTGTTACCACTCGTTTGAATCGGCTCACTGAAAATTTAAAATACTTTTCTTTTTTCTGCACAGAAGTATATGTTGTTACCACTCAGTTGAACCGTCTCGCCGAGATGGTTCATCTGGGTGGTAACATCATATACTTTCAGTAAAAATGAAGAAAAAACAAAAAAATAGAAAATGTGTTCATAGAACATGGATGCACCCACCTGCAGCTTTGATAGTAAAAGGGCATCATTATTACGAAGCAAATCTCTAGACAGACATTGTGGGCAAATATTATTGAAATTGGTGAAGGAGTTAAGAAGTTATTGAGAAAAGATTAAAAACTTAAATGCATTTGCCTTAAAAACAAGAGCTGTAAGAGAACAGCATAGCTCGACTACGAGGGTTGTCGATGTACACATAGCTCGACAAAGGTGGCTGAGGCCCGCATAAAAACCTTAACCAAGGTTGACTAAAAACATTAACCAAGGGAAATTAACTAAGTAATTCAAGGTTAAATGTAGGTCAATGTCAAGATATAGGTCAGGGGTTATTATGTACATCACTAGGAGATGCAGTTTTCCAAGTATGGTTGCTGTAGGCCCAGGAGTATTCCATATACAAGCTTGACTAAAAACCTTAACCAAGGGGAAATAACTAAGTAATCCAAGGGTAAAAGTAGGTCAAGGTCAAGGATTATTGATGTACATCACATGGAAGTTGTCCAAGTATGGTTGCTGTAGGCCCAGGAGTATTCCATATACAAGCTTGACTATAAACCTTAACCAAGTTTGAGTACAAACCTTAACCAAGGGGAAATAAGTAAGTAATTCAAGTTAAATGTAGGTCAAGGTAAAATATAGGTCAGGGGTTATTGATGTACATCCCTATGAGAAAAAATTATCCAAGTATGGTGTCTGTATGCAAATAGTATTCCATCTACAAGCTTCACTAAAAACCTTAACCAAGGGGAATTAAGTAAGTAATTCAAGAGGGAATGTAGGTCAAGGTCAAATATAGATCAGGGGTTATGGATGTACATTCTTATGAGAAAAGGTTGTGCAAGTATGGTGTCTGTATGCACAATAGTATTCCATCTACAAGCTTGACTAAAAACCTTAACCAAGGTTGACTAAAAACCGTAACCAAGGGGAATTAAGTAAGTAATTCAAGAGGAAATGTAGGTCAAGGTAAAATATAGATCAGGGGTTATTGATGTACATCTACAAGCTTGACTAAAAACATAACCAAGGTTGACTAAAAACCTTAAGCAAGGGGAATTAACTAAGTAATTCAAGGTTAAATGTAGGTCAAGGTCAATATAGGTCAGGGGTTGTTGATGTACATCACTAGGAGATGAAGTTGTCCAAGTATGGTGTGTGTAGGGCCAGGAGTATTTCATATACAAGCTTGACTAAAAACCTTAACCAAGGCGTGACGGTGACGCCGACGCCGGGGTGACTACATACATGTAAGCTCTAACTATTCTTCGAATAGTCGAGCTAAAAAGGTGAACATAACATTGAGGTTAGTGGTGGAAGGTGGGTCATGGATTTGATATAGCATGATATAGAATATTAAGATGAGTGCATGTATGAAATATCAATGCGCTCCCTGAAAAGAGAACACACTAAGTTGGTGATTTTCTACAGCATGATAGCTATTCACATGAGGAATGCATGTATAAATGTGCTAAGTTTGTGACCTTGGCCTTGGCGAAAGGGGTGGGTCATGGATTTGCTGTAGCACAATAGAGTATCATCAGATGAATGCATGTATGAAATATGAAGGAGTTCCCTGTAAAGAAATAGAAGTTATAAAAAGACATTTAATCCAACGTAAAATTTATGATGTTGATCTTGGGGAAAGGGGTGGGGTGGGTCATGGATTTGCTGTAGCACAATAGAGGATCATCAGATGAATGCATTAATGAAATATCAAAGCGTTCAAAGTGTAAAGAAACAGACGTTACACAACATTTACCCCAATGTAAATTTTATGAACATGCTAAATTTGTGACCTTGACCTTAGGGTAAGGGTTGGGTGGTGGGTTGTGGATTTGCTACAGCATGATAGAGGGTCATCTGAGGAATGTATGTATGAAATATCAAGGTGTTCCATCAAAGGAAACAGTTGTTATCAGACATTTACCCCAACGTTAAGTTTATGAATGTGTCAAGTTTGTGACCATGACCTTGGGGTAAGGAGTGGGCGGTGGGTCATGGATTTGCTATAGCACGATAGAGTATCATCAGATGAATGTGTGTATGAAATATCAAGGCGTTCCATGAAAGGAAACAGATGTTATAAGACATTTACCCCAACGTTAAGTTTATGAATGTGCTAAGTTTGTGACTGTGACCTTGGGGAAAGGGGTGGGGGTTGGTCATGGATTTGCTATAGCACGATAGAGTATCATCAGATGAATGCATGTATGAAATATCAAGGTGTTCAAAGTGTAAAGAAACGGAAGTGACACAACATTTACCCCAACGTTAAGTTTATGAACATGCTAAGTTTGTGACCTTGACTTTTGGGTCAGGGTTGGGTGGTGGTTGTGGATTTGCTACAGCATGATAGAGGATCATATGAGGAATGTATGAAATAACAAGGCGTTCCATGAAAGGAAACAGACATTTACCCCAACGTTAAGTTTATGAATGTACTAAGTTTGGGACCTTGACCTTGGGGTAAGGGATGGGCGGTGGGTCATGGATTTGCTATAGCATAATAGAGTATCATCAGATGAATGCATATTTAAAATATTAAGGAGTTCCATGAAAGGAAACAGATGTTATAATACATTTACCCCAACATTAAGTTTATGAATGTGCTAAGATTGTGACCTTGACCTTGGGGAAAGCGGTGGGAGGTGGGTCATGAATTTACTATAGCACGATAGAGTATCATCAGATGAATGCATGTATGAAATATGAAGGCGTTCCCTGTAAATAAACAGAAGTTACACAACATTTACCCCAACGTTAAGTTTATGAACATGCTAAGCTTGTGACCTTGACCTTGGGGTAACGATTGGGTGAGCGGTGGGTCATGGATTTGCTACAGCATGATAGAGGGTCATCAGATGAATGCATGTATGAAATATCAAGGCGTTCCATGAAAAGAAACAGATGTTATAAAACATTTACCCCAATGTTAAGTTTATGAATGTGCCAAGTTTGTGACCTTGACCTTGGGGTAAGGGCTGGGTGGTGGGTCATGGATTTGCTACAGCATGATAGAGTATCATCAGATGAATGCATGTATGAAATATCAAGGCGTTCCATCAAAGAAAACAGATGTTATAAGACATTTACCCCAAAGTTAAGTTTATGAGTGAGTGAGTGAGTGAGTGAATAGGGTTTAACGTCTGCTTTTCTGACATAGAGGTACAAGCCTCAGGGAGTCTACACGCAGACGGGTCAACGGGGTCGTGTCCCGTATCTACCTGTCCGAGGGGGGTAAATCCCAACTTCAGAACTCAATATTTACAATCAAAATATATATTCAGTCCTGAAATTAGAACAACCTGATCTGGTGCCAGGCCCTCGCCACACCAGCATCATTTATCCCATCCCTAAAAGTAATAGGATTAGCGCTAATCTTACTTTTATATATGGGGTATAGCCCGACTCAACTCTCACATACAAGAAAGCCAAAAATGTACATGAGGGCCAAATCCGGTATAGTGGGTTCCGGAAAGTATGAACCCAATCGTTAAGCCAGTTTAGTCGCCTTTTACGACAAGCAATGGCTACTGCAGCACTATTCTCAGGATCAGTTGATCCCGCCCCGGTGCCCGCACGGGGCTTAAGTTTATGAATGTGCTAAGTTTGTGACCTTGACCTCGGAGTAAGGGCTGGGTGGTGGGTCATGGATTTGCTACAGCATGATAGAGGGTCATCTCTGAGGAATGCATGTATGAAATAACAAGGCGTTCCATGAAAGGAAACAGAAGTTATAAGACATTTACCCCAACGTTAAGTTTATGAATGTGCTAAGTTTGTGACCTTGACCTTGGGGTAAGGGCTGGGTGGTGGGTCATGGATTTGCTACAGCATGCTAAGAGGGTCATCTGAGGAATGCATGTATGAAATAACAAGGTGTTCCATGAAAGGAAACAGAAGTTATAAGACATTTACCCAACGTTAAGTTTATGAATGTGCTAAGTTTGTGACCTTGACCTTGGGGTAAGGGCTGGGTGGTGGGTCATGGATTTGCTATAGCATGATAAGAGGGTCATCTGAGGAATGCATGTATGAAATAACAAGGTGTTCCATGAAAGGAAACAGAAGTTATAAGACATTTACCCAAACGTTAAGTTTATGAATGTGCCAAGTTTGTAACCTTGACCTTGGGGTAAGGGCTGGGTGGTGGGTCGTGGATTTGCTACAGCATGATAGAGTGTCATCTGAGGAATGCATGTATGAAATAACAAGGTGTTCCATGAAAGGAAACAAGTTATGACATTTACCCAACGTTAAGTTCATAAATGTGCCAAGTTTGTGACCTTGACCTTGGGGTAAAGGCTGGGTGGTGAGTCATGGATTTGCAGCATGATAGAGGGTCATCATTTGAATGCATGTATGAAATATCAAGGCGTTCCATGAAAATAAACAGATGTTATAAAACATTTACCCCAATGTTAAGTTTATGAATGTGCTAAGTTTGTGACCTTTACCTTGGGGTAAGGGCCGGGTGGTGGGTCATGGATTTGCTACAGCATGATACAGGGTCATCTGAGGAATGCATGTATGAAATAACGAGGTGTTCCATGAAAGGAATCAAAAGTTATAAGACATTTACCCCAACGTTAAGTTTATGAATGTGCCAAGTTTGTGACCTTGATCTTGGGGTAAGGGCTCGGTTGTGGGTCATGGATTTGCTGCAGCATGATAGAGGGTCATCTGAGGAATGCATGTATGAAATAACAAGGTGTTCCATGAAAGGAAACAGAAGTTATAAGACATTTACCCAACGTTAAGTTTATGAATGTGCCAAGTTTGTGACCTTGACCTTGGGGTAAGGGCTAGGTGGTGGGTCATGGATTTGCTACAGCATGATAGAGGGTCATCTGAGGAATGCATGTATGAAATAACAAGGTGTTCCATGAAAGGAAACAGAAGTTATACAACATTTACCCAATGTTAAGTTTATGAATGTGCCAAGTTTGTAACCTTGACCTTGGGGTAAGGGCTGGGTGGTGGGTCATGGATTTGCTACAGCATGATAGAGGGTCATCTGAGGAATGCATGTATGAACTAACAAGGTGTTCCAAGAAAGACAAGAGGGCCATGATGGCCCTAATTCGCTCACCTGACTCCATGAACACCAGAGGAGAATGTGACATTGAGTTCATATGTGTTTTAAAAAAAATTGTGCTATTTTTAGATGGCGGTCATCTTGAATTAAGCAATGACTCATTTTACTAAATCTGAAAATGCTTCACCCAAGGATCTTAACTTACTATGAAGTTTGGCCAGCATCGGCCATGTGGTTTCTGAGAAAAAGACGTTCAAAATCTCGAATAAATGGACCTTTTGGCGGCCATCATGGATGACATAATCATCCGATTCCTACAAATATTGCACCAGAGCAATCGCCTCATCGATATCTTCAATTTGATATATGACATGAGCATATTCGGTCAAAAATAAAATTTGACCCCATGGCCACACCCATTTTTTGACCTCGGGGTCACCATTTTAACACCTTTGAAAGGGCATTCTACATCGATCATTCCTACCATGTTTCGTGGAAATCCAGCTAGCGGTTCATGAGAAGAAGATTATTAAAAATTTATGCTATTTTTAGACGGCGGCCATCTTGGATTAGCGATGACCTCCATTTTAACAAATCTGAAAAGGCTTCACCCATGGACCATAAGATTTAAGTTTGGCTACCATGGGCCAAGCGGTTCATGTGAAGAAGAATTTTGAAATCTCTAATAAAAGAACGACCTTTTGACACTTCGGCGGCCATCTTGGATGACAAAAAATGCACCAGAGTGATCGCCTCGTTGATACCTTCGATTTGATATATGACATGACCATATTCGGTCAAAAATAAAATTGGACCCAATTTGACCCCACGGGCCACGCCCATTTTTGACCCCGGGGTCACCATTTTAACAACTTTGAAAGAGCACTGTACATCGATCATTCCTACCAAGTTTTGTTGAAATCCGGTTGGCGGTTCTTGAGAAGAATATTTTTTAAGAATTTGTGCTATTTTTAGACGGCGGCCATCTTGGATTACGTAATGACGTCATTTTAACAATTTTGTAATCCCCCTACCTAATGACCATGACCATGAAGTTTGGTGACTATAGGCCCAATGGTTACCGAGGAGAAGACGTTTGAAAATGTTCACGGACGACGACGGACGACGGGCGACGACGACGGACGACGGACACATTGCGGTAACAATAGCTCACATGAGCTTCGCTCAGGTGAGCTAAAAACAGAAGTTGTAAGACATTTACCCAACGTTAAGTTTATGAATGTGCCAAGTTTGTGACCTTGACCTTGGGGTAAGGGTTGAGTGGTGGGTTATGGATTTGCTACAGCATGATAGAGGGCCATCTGAGGAATGCATGTATGAAACTAGAAATGGACGCTTGTCGACAAGCGCATGTGTATCCATCCCCCTCCCCAGATACACAAGTAGTTTGAAAAAAGGGTGTTCGAGTTATGCTCCGGAGACAAAATCAGTGACGGAAAAAACAAAGGGAGATAACTAAAAAATTAGTGATGCAAGAGTTGTCATTCTTGCGTGACACACCTTTAGGGTTGTGGTCTATGCATGTGTGAAGTTTCATGAAAATATTCCAAAGGGTGTATTCGAGGGTGTTATGCTCCGGACACGAAATCAGTGCACGAAACAACAAAGGGAGATAACTAAACAATTAACGACGCAAGAGTTGTCATTCTTACGTGCGACACACCTTTGGGTCGTCTTCTATGCATGTGTGAAGTTTAATAAACTATAAAATATGTTCATAGAACACGGATGTCCAACATATCACTTTGATAATAAATGAGGCCAAATTCCAAGTCAAAATTTTCTTTTACCTGAGCGTTAAAGTTTTTGAAGCACCAAGTATGTGACCTTGACCCTGGGCTTGGCGGGGGCAGGACAAACGTGGATTTGGCACAGGGCGGTAGAGGACCATTAGAGCAATGCATATATGAAATATGAAGCTGATCCGTGAAAGAAAACAGAAATAAATTATAAGATATTTACCCGAGCGTTAAAGTTTTTGAAGCACTAAGTATGTGATGTTAACCCTGGGCTTGGCGGGGGCGGGACGAACGTGGATTTGGCACAGGGCGGTAGAGGACCATTAGAGCGACGCGTATATGAAATATGAAGTTGATCCGTGAATGGAAAGAAAAATTATAAGATATTTACCTGAGCGTTAAAGTTTTTGAAGCACCAAGTATGTGACCTTGACCCTGGGATTGGCGGGGCAGGACGAACGTGGATTTGGCACAGGGCGGTAGAGGACCATTAGAGCAATGCGTATATGAAATATGAAGATGATCCATGGAAGAAAACAGAAAGTATAAGATATTTACCCGAGCGTTTAAAGTTTTTGAAGCACTAAGTATGTGACCTTGACCCTGGGCTTGGCGGGGGCAGGACGAACGTGGATTTGGCACAGGGCGGTAGAGGACCATTAGAGCAATGCGTATATGAAATATGAAGCTGATCCGTGAAAGAAAACCTAAATTATAAGATATTTACCCGAGCGTTAAAGTTTTTGAAGCACCAAGTATGTAACCTTGACCTGGGCTTGGCGGGGGGGGCAGGACGAACGTGGATTTGGCACAGGGCGGTAGAGGACCATTAGAGCAATGTGTATATGAAATATGAAGCTGATCCGTGAAAGAAAACAGAAATTATAAGATATTAACCCGAGCGTTAAAGTTTTTGACGCACCAAGTATGTGACCTTGACCCTGGGCTTGGCGGGGGCAGGACGAACGTGGATTTGGCACAGGGCGGTAGTGAACCATCAGAGCAATGTGTATATGAAATATGAAGCAGATCGGTCGAAGGATGAAGAGACATTTACCCGAGTATTAAAGTTTTGTGACGGAACGGACGGACGGACGGACGGACGAACGGGACGCACGTTCCTACGAATGAATATTTGTTGGGTTTTTACTGTATAAAAATACCCAACAAGAGTACCCAACACTATCCTAACCCTACCCAATAAGATCCCCGTACGCTTACAACAAGTACCCATTCGTGTGTGCGGACGGACGGACGGACGGACGGACAAGGGTAACACTAAATTCCCCCTCCACTATCGTGGTGGGGCATAAAAATATTCCAAAGGGTGTTCGAGTTATGCTCTGGATACAAAAAGGGAGATAAGTAAACAAGAATTCCGCGGAATCAGATGCCTCGCCTTGTCCCGCCTTGACCTCGAGCCTGGGCCCGAAAGCAATTTTCACTAACCCGAACATATTATACAATTATTGACTAGTGAGCCATAGAATATCAGATTATGTTCTATGGCTCACTAGTCAATAATTGTTTTATTATATGATAATAGTCTGTATATAGCACTTACGACCTTATGCTACTAGACAAAAATTGAAAAATTTTGAATTTGAAAAAAAAAATGAAAAAGAAAAAATGGAAAAAAAAAGTTTAAAAATTGAAAAATTAAAATAATAATGCTTGCTACTGGAGCCCAGAATTTTTTTTCAATAGTCCTATATTTATCTACATATATCTGCACAGGTCCACATAATGCCACAATATTTTCAACACAGTTTACGGAAATGTAATATACAAAAAAAATTAAAAATAATGCTCGCTACTGGAGCCCAGAATTTTTGTTAATAGTCCTATATTTATCTACATATATCTGCACAGGTCCACATAATGCCACAATATTTTCAACACAGTTTACGGAAATGTAATATCCAATGTAGTAATTTACCTGTATAAATTACCTATGGTCAACAGTGGTCAAGACTGGACACTTGCACATGCTAGCACATGCTAGCAAATGGACAGGTGAATGGTTCTCCCAGTCTCTATTGTTCTCTCTACAGGTAAGGTGTACAGAGCACACGGAGAAAAGGTGTACAGAGCAGACGAAAACGGGTCTTCATGCATTATTGTCCAGTTTGTAGAGCGTGCAAAACAAAAAAGGGAGATAACTAAAAAATTAGCTACGCAAGAGTTGTCCTTCTTGTGCGACACACCTCCGGGTCGTGGTCTATGCATGTGTGAAGTTTCATGAAAATATTCCTAAGGGTGGTCGAGTTATGCTCCGGACAGGAAATCAGTGCGCGAAAACAAAAAAGGGAGATAACTAAAAAAAATAGCTATGCAAGAGTTGTCATTCTTGTGCACGACACACCTTCGGTTCGTGGTCTAATTGAATGTGTGAAGTTTCATAAAAATATTCCGAAGGGTGGTCGAGTTATGGTCAATCAGTGCGCGAAACAAAAAAGGGAGATAACTAAAAAATTAGCTATGCAAGAGTTGTCATTCTTGTGCGCGACACACCTTCGGGTCGTGGTCTATGCATGTGTGAAGTTTCATGAAAATATTCCAAAGGGTGGTGGAGTTATGCTCCGGACACGAAATCAGTGCGAGCAAACAAAAAAGGGAGATAACTAAAAAATTAGCTATGCAAGAGTTGTCATTCTTGTGCGCGACACACCTTCGGGTCGTGGTCTATGCATGTGTGAAGTTTCATGAAAATATTCCAAAGGGTGTTCGAGTTATGCTCCGGACAAGAAGTGTCTGCGGCGGACGCGGACGCGGCGCGCTGTCAAATCCATAGTATCCCCCGACGGAGTCCAGGGGATACAATAACAAGGTGTTCCATGAAAGGAAACTTATAAGACATTTACCCAACGCTAAGTTTGTGAACGACGCCGACGCCAGCCAGTTTTGACATATGAGACACTATAATCTCTGAACAGCAGTATTTCCCAATTCATATCCAATATGCCAGATATCAGGCGGGTAGGCTGGAGGCTCACCAAACAGCCATATCGACCACCCAGTTGCGAGGTTGATGCTTTATCCACTAGACCAGGCCAACATAGCTATATACTGATTGTGGTCATGTGATTTTGCACTCCTCAAAAAGCAGGAAAATTTGACCAGTTTACCGGTATGCCTTTGCAGCTACAAGTCATTAACTAGCCAAATGATTATGAAATAAATGTACATTCACCTAAACTTCAATATGCTCCGTCTTGCCATGTTGAATCGCAAACTATCCAAATGTCCAAGCACAATATTTGGCACATGTTGTAATAGATAAAATATTTTATTACATACACAATTAGTCAGAATGATACCCTATCGGCCAATACGTAACTGGCCCAAACAAGCCAAAATAATTGAAACAACATCTTTTATACAATGCATTGAACATATATACACGTCACTACCAATGCATTGAACATATATACACGTCACTACCAATGCATTGAACATATATACAGTCACTACCAATGCATTGAACATATATACAGTCACTACCAATGCATTGAGCATATATACAGTCACTACCAATGCATTGAACATATATACACGTCACTACCAATGCATTGAACATATATACAGTCACTACCAATGCATTGAACATATATACACGTCACTACCAATGCATTGAACATATATACAGTCACTACCAATGCATTGAACATATATACACGTCACTACCAATGCATTGAACATATATACAGTCACTACCAATGCATTGAACATATATACAGTCACTACCAATGCATTGAACATATACACGTCACTACCAATGCATTGAACATATATACAGTCACTACCAATGCATTGAACACATATACACGTCACTACCAATGCATTGAACATATATACAGTCACTACCAATGCATTGAACATATATACAGTCACTACCAATGCATTGAACATATATACAGTCACTACCAATGCATTGAACTATATACAGTCACTACCAATGCATTGAACTATATACAGTCACTACCAATGCATTGAACATATATACAGTCACTACCAATGCATTGAACATATATACACGTCACTACCAATGCATTGAACATATATACAGTCACTACCAATGCATTGAACATATATACAGTCACTACCAATGCATTGAACATATATACAGTCACTACCAATGCATTGAACATATATACAGTCACTACCAATGCATTGAACATATATACAGTCACTACCAATGCATTGAACATATACACACGTCACTACCAATGCATTGAACATATATACAGTCACTACCAATGCATTGAACATATACACACGTCACTACCAATGCATTGAACATATATACAGTCACTACCAATGCATTGAACATATATACAGTCACTACCAATGCATTGAACATATATACAGTCACTACCAATGACTACCAATTGTGTATTCAGTATGTACTGATTTCAAGGTGGATTGATTAACACATTTGTCAGTAAGCGATGCCTTATACATTACTATTGACATGGCCATTACACAGACTAGGTCAAAAGCTATCAATATAGAGGATCAGTATATGAATGTATGAGGGTTATTCAATAAGTAATGACACTTGGAACATAATTCATGCTGGATGGCAGTTACGTCATTTCTAAAATATTCATAATTTGTTAAAACTTATTGGTGATTTGATTAATTCATTTCAATGTGTGTATCACATAATGTGCTTTGTTGCCGAGCAACCATGGAACATCACCGAGGCATGTGCGTTCAGAAGGTAATTACGTGTTACCATGGCAACACTATCACACTTAGTATGTTAAAATTTATTTTAATTGGAGCACATCAATATCATGAACATCTTCGTATAGTTTTGAATATAAAATAATGCATATTTGGAAAATAATTTAAATAATGTTTCGGTGACTATTTTCCCCAAAATTTTATATTAGCCATTAATGTACCACAATAGTATATATTTTTAATTTTATTTTGCTAAATAAGCTTAATACATAGTCAAGTATATACCGGTAATAATTTATTACACTACTATAATAATTGCACTACTTTTAAGTTACCTCATATTCCATAACACAACTGAAAGAAGGCAAAATCTAAAACTTAATGGAAAAATCTATTATTTGGTTGCTAGGCAACGTATACAAATCTGCTAATAAATATGGAAGAAGAAGTATATGAAGTTTCAAGTCAATCCGACATACGGTTGCATCCTATCACGAAGCCAAATGCATGTGACACTAATTGCATACTGACCTATCTTGAACTCTGCAGGCTTCAAATTGCTGGGCACCGACACAGACTTCATTAAGATCTGGGAACCGGACATGGCATTTGCAGCAGAAGACAGACAGGAGTTTGACTTCACTCGCAGTGGGAACGTATTTGGCGGCTCCTTTTCCAACCCCACTGACTTTGGCTTGGACGCTAATCCTGATTTCTCACAATTCTGTTTCCTACATTTATTGTCTTGCGCCATCCTGCAATGTTCGAATTCGCCATGGTGATTGAATGCTTCACCGCCATTGGCCTCTGTATTCGGGTAGGCGCGATTCTCGGGATGTGTGTACGCGCGACTCTGTAGTAATTCCTCCTCTCGCTTCATGCGCATTAGGTCCGTATACGCTTCCTCCGGCTGGAACTTCTTATCGTGCGTAAGCTGCGTAAGACGGTCGAGAGGCGTCGACGGCGAAGGACTTGGACTACTAAAGTCTTCGCCCACCTCCATGTGCCCATGTCGGTAATTTTTATGTTCGTTCGACTGAGGTATCTTTAGTTTCAGATGCATCCCGCGTTCACCGTGAGCCGATGGCGGGAACGGTTGTCGAAACATCCCCTTGCCCTCCTGTCCCGACGCCATGAACGAATTCAGGAACTTCGTCGGACCCGCCTGCCGATCAAATCTCTGAATACCACGCATAATGCCGATTGCCGGCGGGACAGTTTCCTCGCGTACGACCGACGAGTAATCCATCGGTTCTATTTCGTTAGTGAAATACTGTGACTGGTTATCATGACCGCGCACAGTCATGCTGTCATTAACAGATTTCTGGCGCTTCAGCTCCGGGCTTACCTGCTCGAATCGCGGAGTTGCGCGCGCCGTACAAGTGCTATCAACACTCACGTGTCTCTGGAACGGCTTCCCGGCATTATGGGACAGCATTTGTGTCGGCGGCATCATGTGACTGTTGTGTGACATCATGTGACTGCCGATATTGGCCGGCATACCGTTCATGTTGTTATGCGGTGGACATTTCGTAATGGACGACATTATGGATGAATGGTGGGAGGCGGGCTGGCAGTAATGGCTGCTCGGGTATTGTTTATCCTCGCATGAATGGCAGTGGAATTCGTTCTCGTCTAAACTACTGCGGCTGTGTTTCTTTTGTTGACTGTCTTTAAAACACTTCTCGATTTCTGAAACAGAATTTACGGCATAAAATTGGTGTCCACAGTGTAATAACACAGTATACAGAGCTCCAGATGAGGTGTGTATTGGTGTATTTTACGCACATATTTTAGCAGAATATGCACAGATTATCAAAATTTGGAGTACAAAATACTCACACAAATGTGAAAATACGCATTGATTTTCAAATTAAGTAGTGAAAATACTGTAATAAAGTTGAAATTTACTGTTTGCTTTTTGCAGCTGTAATAAGTGAATTTTTAAACATGTTTTATATTTTTATCATTCTTTCCCTATATGCATTGGATTTGAAATCTGGGGGTATAATACCCTTTAGATACAAAACTTATCTGGAGCTCCGAGTGTATTAACAAGAGTGCCGTAAGTCACAAAATACGCCCGTCGATGATGGGCCAGACAGCGAAGATACAGAAATGTGAAGCTGTCACCAAGGCGAAACCTTAATGTCAACTTGAAAATCTAAAGAATTATTTCTTCTTCTTGTTGTGATAAACAGGTGTATATTAATTTAGGTAGAGATGTGTAAAGTAGAAATTATATAGAATTGCATACAAAAATTAGAAAAAATGCCCAACGTCAATAAACTTATATTTTTGTTACAAACAATTTGGCATAAAAACACCACGGTGCACCGCACCACAGGTTGAAGTAACAGACCAAGGTTCATAAATACATTAAATATACATAGAAGCATTAATAAGTGGAAACAAATAAGCTAAACAAAATTTACTCCCTCTTATAACACATTAATGTGTTATAAAATGGATTTTCTCTCACTTATTGGTGCTTTTATGTATATTTAATGTATGTATAGTTTGTTTGTTTGTTTATTGGTGTTTAACAGCCTATCAATAGCTAAGGTCATGTAAGGCCGGGCAAACAGGTTCGATCCCGTTTTAACCTGCTGCATTGGGGGGAAAATCCCAAAATCAGAACGGAATATTTACATCGAGATACAACATATTCAGCCCTGAAATTAGAATAACCTGACCTGGTGCCAGGTCCATACCGCACCAAAGTCACTTCCCCTTCCCCTATTTAAAAGTAATACCGGTAGGATTACTCTTATAAGGGGTATAACCAGATTCAACTGTCACATACAAAATGCCAAAGACGTATGTGAGGGCCAAAGCAGGTCTCCAGTCGGGATTCCGGTAAGGATGAAACCCGATCGTTAAATTACCCATCGCGTGCTCCCACCTGCCACCCACAATGTATGTATAGACCTTGGTCCGTTACTTCAACTATGAGGTGCACATGTACAAAATGTGTAGAAGACGTGTGTTACAAATATGTAGAAAAAATGGTCAAGTTAAAAAGGTGATATTTTTGTTAAAAAATTTTTTTGGCCAAATAAACACCACGGTGCACATCTTCAATATGTGTAGAAGACATGTGTATAGTTTCAGATATAAAAATGTAGAAACCAGATGGCCGCGGCCTGCATGTCGAGCCCGCCGAGGCAACTGGTGATCTCGGGGTAAGATATATATAATGGAGCAAAAGATACTTTAAAAACAAGAACTGGCATCGTGAAACGAAGTTAATCCCCTCGCTGGCAGCCTTGATAATAATAATAATAATAAACTAGAAATGTGGCCTGTCGGCACACGAATGCCCCCGCTGGCAGCCAAAGAAAACGAGGCATATTTGATTATAGTCCATTTACCCGAGCGTTAAGGTTTGGAACGCACCAAGTCTGTGAGCTTGACCCTGGGCTTAGCGGGGGCGGGAGGAATGTGGATTTGTCACAGGGTGGCAGAGGACCATTGGAGCAATGCGTGTGTGAAATGTGCAACAGATCCGAGCAAGGAAACAGAAATTACTAGAAATGTGGCCTGTCGGCATACGAATGCCCCAGCTGGCAGCCAAAGAAAATGAGGCATGTTTAAATTATAAGCCATTTACCCGAGCGTGTGTGAAATGTGAAGCAGATCCGAGAAATGAAACTATAAATTATAAGCCATTTACATGAGCGTTAAGGTTTCGAACGCACCAAGTCTGTGACCTTGACCCAAGGCTTAGCGGGGGCAGGACAAATGTGGATTTGTCACAGGGTGGTAGAGGAGCATTGGAGCAATGCGTGTGTGAAATGTGAAGCAGATCGGAGGAAGGAAACAGAAATTATAAGCCATTTACCCGAGCGTTAAGGTTTCGAATGCACCAAGTCTGTGACCCTGACCCTGGGCTTAGCAGGGGCGGGACGAATGTAGATTTGTCACAGGGTGGTAGAGGACCATTGGAGCAATGCGTGTGTGCGAAATGTGAAGCAGATCCGAGCAAGGAAACAGAAATTATAAGCCATTTACCCGAGCGTTAAGGTTTCGAACGAACCAAGTCTGTGACCTTGACCCTGGACTTAGCGGGGGCGGAACGAATGTAGATTTGTCACAGGGTGATAGAGGACCATTGGAGCAATGCGTGTGTGTGAAATGTGAAGCAGATCCGAGCAAGGAAACAGAAATTATAAGCCATTTACCCGAGCGTTAAGGTTTTGAATGCACCAAGTCTGGGACCTTGACCGTGGGTTTACCGGGGGCGGGATAAATGTGCATCTGTCACATGGTGGTAGAGGACCATTGGAGAAATGCGTGTGTGAAATGTGAAGCAGATCCGAGCAAGGAAACAGAAATTATACCGGTTTACCGGGGGCGGGATGAATGTGGATTTGTCACAGGGCGGTAGAGGACCATTGGAGCAATGCGTGTGTGAAATGTGAAGCAAATCCGAACAAGGAAACAGAAAGTATAAGCCATTTACCCGAGCGTTAAGGTTTCGAACGTACCAAGTCTGTGACCTTGACCCTGTGCTTAGTGGGGGCGGGACGCATGTAGATTTGTCACAGGGTGGTAGAGGACCATTGGAGCAATGCGTGTGTGCGAAATGTGAAGCAGATCCGAGCAAGGAAACAGAAATTATAATCCATTTACTCGAGCGTTAAGGTTTTGAATGCGCAAAGTCTGTGACCTTGACCCTGGGCTTAGCGGGGGTGGGACGAATGTGGATTTGTCACAGGGCGGTAGAGGACCATTGGAGCAATGCGTGTGTGAAATGTGAAGCAAATCCGAACAAGGAAACAGAAATGATAAGCCATTTACCCGAGCGTTAAGGTTTCGAACGCACAAAGTCTGTGAATTTGACCCTGGGCTTAGCAGGGGCAGGACGAATGTGGATTTGTCACAGGGCGTTAGAGGACCATTGGAGCAATGCATGTGTGAAATGTGAAGCAGATCTGAGCAAGGAATCAGAAATTGTAAGCCATTTACCCTAGCATTAAGGTTTTGATTGCACCGAGTCTGTGACCTTGACCTTGGGCTTAGTGGGGGAGGGACGAATGTGGATTTGTCACAGGATGGTAGAGGACCATTGGAGCACTGTGTGTGTGAAATGTCAAGCAGATCCGAGCAAGGAAACAGAAATTATAAGCCGAGCGTTAAGGTTTCAAACGCACCAAGTCTGTGACCTTGACCCTGGGCTTAGCGGGGCGGGACAAATGTGGATTTGTCACAGGGCGGTAGAGGACCATTGGAGCAATGTGTGTGTGAAATGTGAAGCAGATCCGAGCAAGGAACAGAAATTATAAGCCATTTACCTGAGCGTTAAGGTTTCGAACGCACCAAGTCTGTGACCTTAACCCTGGGCTTAGCGGGGTTGGGACGAATGTGGCTTTGTTACAGGGCGGTAGAGGACCATTGGAGCAATGCGTGTGTAAAATGTGAAGCAGATCCGAGCAAGGAGTGAGTGAGTGAGTAAATAGGGTTTAACGTCCGCTTTTCTGACATACAGGTACAAGCCTCAGGGAGTCTACACGCAGACGGGTCAACGGGGTCGTGTCCCATATCCACCTGTCCGAGGGGGGTAAATCCCAACTTCAGAACTAAATATTTACAATCAAAATATATATTCAGTCCTGAAATTAGAACAACCTGATCTGGTGCCAGGCCCTCGCCACACCAGCATCATTTATCCCATCCCTAAAAGTAATAGGATTAGCGTTAATCTTACTTTTATATATGGGGCATAGCCTGACTCAACTCTCACATACAAGAAAGCCAAAAATGTACATGAGGGCCAAATCCGGTATAGTGGGTTCCGGAAAGTATGAACCCAATCGTTAAGCCAGTTTAGTCGCCTTTTACGACAAGCAATGGCTACTGCAGCACTATTCTCAGGGTCAGTTGATCCCGCCCCGGTGCCTGCACGGGGCATCCGAGCAAGGAAACAGAAATTATAAGCCATTTACCCGAGCGTTAAGGTTTCGAACGCACCAAGTCTTGACCCTGGGCTTATCGGGGGCGGGACGAATGTGGATTTGTCACAGGGCAGTAGAGGACCATTGGAGCAATGCGTGTGTGAAATGTGAAGCATATCCGAGCAAGGAAACAGAAACTATAAGCCATTTACCCGAGCGTTAAGGTTTCGGGACATACGTACGTATGTACGTACGTACGTACGTAGTACGGACGCCGGTAACACTATATGCCCCCCTCACCATTCCGTGGCGGGGGAATAAAAAAAGAATTCCTGAGTGACCTTGATCTTTGGCGGTCGGACGTGGGTCATATGCAAAACAAACACCATCCCTAGACTTTGGATAAAAACTTTAACGCAAACTTCTAAGTCATTTGACCTTGACCTTGAGGCACAGGGGCCGCATGAGTGGGACACATAATGAATATATGGATGATGACCATGATTAAAGCAAATTTGGACAAAAACATTAACGCAAACTTCTAAGTCATTTGACCTTGACCTTGGGACACATGAGTGAGACACAGAATGAATATATGGATGATGACCAATAAGCATACAAAGTTTCAAGCAAATCTGAGTTACAGTTCTAGAGTGTCAAAAGCTTAACGCAAATTTTGACAAAAACTTTAACGCAAACTTCTAAGTCATTTGACCTTGACCTTGGGACACAGGGGCTGCATGAGTGGGACACATAATGAATATATGGATGATGACCAATAAGCAAATCTGACTTACGGTTACGGAGATAGTAGGTATATGAAATGTTTAACACAAACTTCTAAGTCATTTGACCTTAACCTTGGGCACAGGGGCCGCACAAGTTGGTTATAGCATATATATGGATGATGACTAATAAGCATATGAAGATTCAAGTTAATGCGACTTAGGACTGCAGAAATATAAGGTATTTAAAAACTTTAATGTAGATTTCGGATGGACCGACGGACGTAGGACGGACATACAGACGGACGGCACATGGACGGACGTACAATCGGACGGATGGAATTACGAAAACTATTATATCTTTGATATACTTTGTATCGTCAGATACAGTTCAGTCAGATACAGTTCAGTCAGCGTTCTATGAACACTATAACGCAAATCTTTCTAAGTAATTTGACCTTGTCCTTGGACATGAAGGCCGCATGAGTGTGTTATGGAATGAAAATATGGATGATGATAAGGAAGTATATAAAGTTTGAGGTCAATCCGACTTACCGTTACAGAGATGATGGGTATCCAAAAATGTTAACGTGCACAGATGGACGGACGAACGGACAAACGGACGGACTTTGTAGGCTGGGGTATAATAATATCTATTTTGATGGTAAATGTATCAAATTAAAGGTATATCTACATGCTCCAATTTGATATATAATATGTATGTCTACTACAGGTGTAATTAATGCACCCCACACCAGATCAATATTGTTATAAAGGCTGCCAATGGGGGCATCATCAATGTGGGGAGGCACATTTTCATACTTTTTTGCTTCTGGCGATACAGTTTCAGTTCTCCGAACTGTGCAATATCCGTGTTCGCCCAAGACGCATCATAATGTCAACAAAAAATACATTTATAATTTGCGAATGTACAACGTCGTCAATGACTATCATATGCCATAAATTGCCATTGATTTCCATCTACATCTTTAAAATAACAATAATTATTAATAAATATATTGAATCATCCAAGAATTGCTACCGTCATGTTTTATTTATCCATGTAGAATGTAGATTTACGCAGGTCCATGCAATGCATTATTGTAAACACGCATAGCCATCGTCATTCGATGACGCAATGACCCAATTACCGATATCCTGTTCCATGAGCTGCAATGTCACGTGACAAGCTCGTGCGTTGCAATCTGTGTGTACTCAAACCCCGCTGGCCATTATGTTAACTCTCAATACCACAGAACTGTATAGTGGTATTGGCAAACAGTGTAGATCCAGATGAGCCGGCCTCGTAATGAGCCGTCTCATCAGGATCTGCACTTTATGCAAGTAATTTTCATATATTTTAAAAAAAAAAGCACCCCTTTTTTTATAAATGGACTAGTCTGAAAATCATTTTATGATGATTAGATTGGTCGGACAATTAACATATCACAGTCCATTCCAGCTATTTGGGGTTGAAAGGGTTAATATTGGCAAACATCGATCTCGTATTATATAGATACGAGCCGTCTCATCAGGATATACACTGTGGTTTCCGATTAAACAAAATATCCCATTTCTGATGAATGAACTTGTCGTAATGTCAGCAAGGAAGTGTCCATGACAAATATTTAGGGGTGTAACAAGACTAGTCTACATGTACACATCTGTCTGGACAGTCATTTGAGTGATAATTATCAGAACAGCTGGGGGTTCTTTAGGATCGTCTGACAAACACCAGTACCGCATCTCGTTTTTTTTTTACTATAAGTATTACCATGAATTTAGCCAAATACATTTCTGATCAATGTAATAAGTTAACATACAGTAACACTTACCTTTATTTTCTTCCAAGAGTCAGTATGCATGTCATCATTAGTCTGACCATATTCCATAGGAAATAATTACAATCATGACACATCTCAGTTGATGACATGTTCATATTGGTTGTTAAGGAAGTATTTATCTACAATTCATACCACAATTTTACTATGCAGATGATCAGATCATGACGGTAAATAAATATATCCCCTTTGGTGGCCATCTTGGCAGGCGTGGATACAGAAATAATTGCAGAGTAGGGGTCTGTAATTACAAGTTGGCGTAGGCCGACCTCCGTGAGCGCGAAGCACGATGCGCATCGTAAAGTCTGGGGGTCCTCCCCCAGGAAACTTTTAAATGCCAGATCGCCGCAGATGCAATTTCCTGACACCTAGGCCACGAAAAAAGTCATCCAACTATTTGAGTATTGTACATTTTCTTCTTTTTTTATTTTTTTGCCGGGAGCAGGGGGTGGGGTCCAGACCCCCTGGACACCCTCCCCCCCCCCCCTGTATCCGCGCCTGCTTGGATGCCACTTTGAATTGAAGGTATTTTCCACAGAACCCACACTGGCATGAAGCAGTTGAACTAGAGATCATTACAAATACTGCAACATGTGTTGTCAGATGTTATCGCCATACATCATGACAATTATGTTACACTTACGTACATGCATTTAACAGTGGGTGGGGTAACGGTAACTTTATAAATGTTCATAATTAACCAAGCTCAAACTTGATGAACACATGTAACACATGTGTATTGTCATTTTAAAAGCTCCACAAACAATTTTAAAGCCGCAAAATGATATAAAAGTGATTGATTATAAAAATATATTTCTCGGACTACAAATCTTTGTTATTTTTACATTAATCATTTATTAAATCAAAATATATCACTGAAATGGCAATGACCTATGTATCTGGTTGGCTTACAAAGTATAATTCCACTATTTTTACCACTTTTACAGAACATTTGCACTAAATTATGACAAAAATCAAATATCCTTATTTGGCGGCCATCTTGGACGCCATCTTGAATTTAAGGCCTTTGCCCACAGAACCCAGAATGGCATCAAGCAGTTTCATGAACTAGAGACTTTAACAAACATTTTGATATATCACAACCTATGTTCTAAATGACAGTCCACCCCCTTGTCAGATAGGCCTAGGTTGTTGCTCTACTACCGGTAGTAGTATTCTATTGTAATTCTTTCTATGTTAATGTTTAATATTTGTGATATCCTGATTCCTAATATTAAACGGTATAACCAGACGTACCAATACCCGGATTTATATTTTTTGTTTGTTTTTGTGTTAAGAGGCCATTGTTCTAAGCGACCATTTTTGGTGTCTCCCTTGGGTGGTCGCTTAAGGCAAGTTTGACTGTATTAAATGACACTACTGTGAGTACTGTCTGTTCCACGATTTTCTGCCGAACAACTCCCCAAAAAGTTCCATCAAATATTGATTTTATTGCGAACAAGAGTGCTGAAGGTGACAATAAACACCCATCGTGTATCCAGTATACAAGGGGGGTAACTCCATGGAAAAAATAAATCAGTAACACTGATGGGTATACCCCTCAGAAACTCACACTTAAACAAACAAAAAATGACACGAGGCAAAGCCACAAAGGCCGGGTTTTCTGCAAAACATAGACAATTGGATAACAGATAATTGGCTATTAATGATAGTATGACCACAATTGAAAGTGACAACTGTCAGTGGCCTAAGATGGCAAAATTAGCCAGTGTATGAAAAAACCTACATACAGTTGCAGACTGGCATACATGTATTAGTACAAGTTACAAGTGCTGTCTGATGAGTGTTGTTCAATTTAACATTGAAAATGTCTAAGTCACTTATGCGGAAAAAATAGGTGGTGGGCACCCGTTGGTTATGAAGTTGTGCAAGTATGGTCGTACTAGATGGTACTGAAAGTAAACAAGAAGGCCATGATGGCCCTAATTCGCTCACCTGACTCCATGAACACCAGAGAATGTGACATTGAGTTCATATGTGTTTTAAACAAATTGTGATATTTTTAGATGGCGGTCATCTTGGATTAAGCGATGACCCTCATTTTACCAAATCTGAAAATGCTTCACCCAAGGATCTTAACTTACTATGAAGTTTGGTCAGCATCGGCCATGTGGTTCCTCAGAAAAAGACGTTCAAAATCTCGAATAAATTGACCTTTTGGCGGCCATCATGGATGACATAATCACCCGATTCCGACAAATATTGCATCAGAGCAATCGCCCCATCGATACCTTCAATTTTATATATGACATGAGCATATTAGGTCAAAAATAAAATTTTACCCCGATTTGACCCCACGGGCCATGCCCATTTTTTACCCCGGGGTCCCATTTTAACCCCTTTGAAAGAGCATTCTACATTGATCATTCCTACCAAGTTTCGTCGAAATAAACAGAAGTTACACAACATTTACCCCAAGTTAGCGACGACCTCGATCGTTTTAACAAGTCTGAAAAGGCTTCACCCATGGATCATGACTGAGAAGTTTGGCCACCATGGGCCAAGCAGTTCGTGTGAAGAAGAATTTTGAAATCTCTAATAAAAGAACGACCTTTTGACCTTTCAGCGGCCATCTTGGACGACATGACCATCCAATTTCCACGAAAATGCACCAGAGCGATCGCCTCTTTGATACCTTCGATTTGATATAGACATGACCATATTCGGTCAAAAATAAAATTTGACCCCAATTTGACCCCACGGGTCATGCCCATTTTTGACCCCGGGGTCACGATTTTAACAACTTTGAGAGAGCATTGTACATCAATCATTCCTACCAAGTTTCGTTGAAATCCGGCTAGCGGTTCATGAGAAGAAGATTTATTAAGAATTGATGCTATTTTTAGATGGCGGCCATCTTGGATTAGCGATGACCTCCATTTTAACAAATCTGAAAAGGCTTCACCCATGGACCATAACTTTTAAGTTTGGCTACCATGGGCCAAGCGGTTCATGTGAAGAAGAATTTTGAAATCTCTAATAAAAGAACGACCTTATGACCTTTCGGCGGCCATCTTGGATGACATAACCATCCGATTTCGACGAAAAATGCACCAGAGTGATCGCCTCGTTGATACCTTTGATTTGATATATGACATGACCATATTCGTTCAAAAATAAAATTTGACCCCAATTTGACCCCAAGGGCCATGCCCATTTTTGACCCAAGGGTCACCATTTTCAGAACTTTGAAAGAGCATTGTACATCGATCATTCCTACCAAGTTTTATCGAAATCCGGTTGGCGGTTCTTGAGAAGAAGATTTTTGAAGAATTTGTGCTATTTTTAGACGGTGGCCATCTTGGATTATGTAATGACGTCATTTTAACAATTTTGTAATCCCCCGACCATGACCATGAAGTTTGGTGACCATAGGCCCAATGGTTACCGAAGAGAAGATGTTTGAAAATGTTCACGGACGACGACGGACACATTGCGGTAACAATAGCTCACATGAGCTTCGCTCAGGTGAGCTAAAAAGCAATCTAAACACGAAAACATAATATTGAAAATTGCACGGAAAAAATAGGTCAAGGTAAAAAATAAAAAGGTCACAATTTGGATAGTGGTATGTGGTTGGCACACATTGGTTATGAAGAAGTATGTGATTCTAGGTGGTACAGAAACAGAGAAATGGACAAAACACAAAACATTGTGGACGCTGCCACCCGCCACATACCAGCAGAACGCCCACCCACCCACCTGGCTTTCGTCCAATCCAATAGACGGGATTTAAAAAAAAAAAAAACACGGTTAAAAATGAATGCAAATTTAACAAGAAATGGTGTTTTTTGTTTTTTTTGCCTTAACAATTTGCATCCAAACAGGGTGTACATAAGTCCTCAGCGACCTCGACCTTGTGACCTTGGACGTCGGACGTCGGTCATATGCAAAACAAAGCACCATCCCTAAACACACATTGTGGCTAAATATTATCAAAATCAGTGAAGCAGTTCATGAGTTATTGAATTTTTTTTTTAACATTTTCGCCTTACAAATTTGCCTTACAAACAAGGTGAACATCATGTCCCGAGTGACCTTGACCTTAGACGGTCGGACGTAGGTCATATGCAAAACAAAGCACCATCCCTAGACACACATTGTGGCCAAATATTATCAAAATAATTGAAGCGGTTCTTGAGTTATTGAACAAATGCCAAAGGTCACAATATGTTACACCATGACTTCTAGTCTATTGAACAATCCGCAAATACTTTAATTGTGAATATATACAATACATTTTCATACAGTGACAACCCAACAGCAAAATACGTTGTACATGTATACACGCTGCCTTCTAAAACCAGAATCTCTCTCTGGCTGGCTGCGTGCACTGGGAATTAAGACCTTATTGTATGTCTAATAGGCGAAAAGTATTACACATAAAATCGCCAAAGATAGGAAAACTAGATGGCCGCGGCCTGCATGTCGCGCCTTGTGGCGAGGCATGGAGACTAAAAAAAGAGATATAGTATAACGAAACACTTTAACCAAAATACTTAACCAAAAAACTTAACCAAAAAGTTTAACCGGACACACGTACGTACGCCAAAGTGCCGACTATATCACGCTTTCCGCAAGCGGGCGCGACAAAAACATTAACCAAAAACTTCAAAGTAATTTGACCTTGACATTGGGCACAGGCCCCGCACGGGAGGGGGGTAGAATGAAAATATAGATGATGATAAACACCCATGTGAAGTTTCAAGGTAATGGGCAAAGCAGTTGCAGAGATATAGTATAACGAAAAACTTTAACCAAAAAACTTAACCAAAAAACTTAACCAAAAACTTCAAAGTAATTTGACCTTGACATTGGGCACAGGGGAAAAACTTTAACTAAAAAACTTAACCAAACAACTTAACCTAAAACTTCAAAGTAATTTGACCTTGACATTGGGCACAGGGGCCGCACGGGAGGGGTGTAGAATGAAAATATAGATGATGATAAACACCCATGTGAAGTTTGAAGGTAATGGGCAAAGCAGTTGCAGAGATATAGTATAACGAAAAACTTTAACCAAGAAACTTAACCAAAAACTTTAACCAAAAAACTTAACCAAAAAAGTTAGCCAAAAACTTTAACCAAAGAACTTAACCAAAAACTTCAAAGTAATTTGACCTGGACATTGGGCACAGGGCCGCACGGGAGGGGGGTAGAATGAAAATATAGATGATGATAAACACCCATATGAAGTTTCAAGGTAATGGGCAAAGCAGTTGCAGAGATATAGTATAACGAAAAACTTTAACCAAAAAACTTAACCAAAAAACTTAACCAAAAACTTTAACCAAAAAACTTAACCAAAAACTTCAAAGTAATTTGACCTTGACATTGGGCACAGGGGCCGCACGGGAGGGGGGTAGAATGAAAATATAGATGATGATAAACACCCATATGAAGTTTCAAGGTAATGGGTAAAGCAGTTGCAGAGATATATATAACGAAAAAACTTTAACCAAAAAAACTTAACCAAAAAAACTTAACCAAAAACTTTAAAAAAAACTTTAACCAAAAACTTAACCAAAAACTTCAAAGTAATTTGACCTTGACATTGGGCACAGGGGCCGCACGGGAGATGGGTAGAATGAAAATATAGATGATGATAAACACCCATGTGAAGTTTCAAGGTAATGGGCAAAGCAGTTGCAGAGATATAGTATAACGAAAAACTTAACCAAAAAACTTAACCAAAAAACTTAACCAAAAACTTTAACCAAAAAACTTAACCCAAAACTTTAACCAAATAACTTAACCAAAAATTTCAAAGTAATTTGACCTTGACATTGGGCACAGGGGCCGCACAGGAGGGGGTAGAAGGAAAATATAGATGATGATAAACACCCATATGAAGTTTCAAGGTAATGGGCAAAGCAGTTGCAGAGATATAGTATAACGAAAAACTTTAACTAAAAAACTTAACCAAAAACTTTAACCAAAAAACTTAACCTAAAACTTCAAAGTAATTTGACCTTGACATTGGGCACAGGGGCCGCACGGGATGGGGGTAGAATGAAAATATAGATGATGATAAACACCCATGTGAAGTTTCAAGGTAATGGGCAAAGCAGTTGCAGAGATATATACTGAGCAAAACTAGAAACGTCCCTCCATGTTTAAGGAAAGATTCATCAAAAACCAAAAGGGTTACTTTTAAAAATCAAAATGGAAAAACAAGTTCATTCATTTCTGTATCAAAACCAATAAATTGCATTTGGATATCTTGTTAAATATTCGAGAGATAACCGGCCAAGGGCGGTAGGGGTCAAAATCAAAAATCACAGTGTTACTTAATGTTTAGAGATGGAATTTCAATAAGTAATGTGGCAAATTCAGTAAATCTCGTTAGTACCGAGTGTGGCCACCATTTGCATGAATGCATGCAATGATCCTACGCCGCATCGACGTGACGTAACGAAATACCAGTGCGTTGGGCAAATTCCTCCATTCCCGTTGTAACGCCCGTGTAAGATCGCGAACATTGTCAATCTGATGGTTAGCTCGTGCTTTGCGGCCCAGCTCATCCCATATGTGCTCAATGGGATTGAGATCCGGGGAGACCGCGGGCCATGGCATGACGTCGACGTTGTTTTGCTGTAAGTATTGAGTGGTGACCCTGGTTACGTGAGGGCGGGCATTGTCGTGCATCAATGTCACACCAGGACCATGCTGACGGATAAATGGTAAGGCATGTGCATTTAGCACATCTGCAACATAACGTTGTGCATTGATGTTGCCCTGTACAACAACCAAATCTGTCTTCCGGTTTCCCATGATCCCACCCCAGACCATTACGCTCCCGCCCCCAAACCTGTTCTTCTCAACAATGCAACAATCGGTGAATCTTTCATTTTTACGCCTGTATACCCGTAATCTTCCGTCAGCATGACTAACTGTGAACCGAGATTCATCGGTGAACAAAACTCGGTTCCAGTCAGCCCTTCTCCAGTTCAGATGACGTCGCGCCCATAACAGTCTGGCAGCACGGTGACGTTGGGTCATTATCTGACCAGTGTACGGGCGGCGTGCCCGGATTGGTTGGGCGTTACGACGTAACCGGTTGCGAATGGTCTGCCCTGAGACACCGTATCGCCTAGCAGTGACTGTGGCTGCCAATCGACGTTGACGTAAGTGCGTCAACGTAATGTAACGATCGGCTCTAGCCGTCGTTACACGAGGCCTACCAGGTCGCTGCCGGTCGTGAACAGCCCCAGTCTGCTGGTACCGGGCTGCAAGACGATCAATCGTCTTCCGACAGCAACCAAACCGAGGCGCGACCGCCCTGGGGGCCATCCCACCCGCAAGCATCCCAATTGCCTGATTTCGCTAGTTTTCGGAAAGCCGTGGCATATCGAAAACAGTGAAAAATTAAAAAAGTTTTTTAATTTTCCGAATAGCCCCTATCGCATGAATGGTACGACATGAACTGAATCACCTTATCGATGACAAGTATAGCGTGCACGTGCAAAAAGTGGAAATCAACGTTCCGGTCACTGGCCGCTATGTAAACCGTGTGTATCGGCTAAAATCTACACGATCGTATTCTGAACATCGCCACGGTTTAAAATACATGTACTTTGAACATGTGGTACATACATAGACAGAGCTACACCGGCTATAAAACAGGGACGTTTCTAGTTTTGTTGAGTATAGTATAACGAAAAACTTTAACCAAAAAACTTTAACCAAAAAACTTAACCAAAAACTTTAACCAAAGAATTTAACCAAAAACTTTAACCAAAAAACTTAACCAAACAACTTAACCAAAAAACTTAACCAAAAACTTTAACCAAAGAACTTAACCAAAAACTTTAACCAAAAAACTTAACCTTACAGCTTAACCAAAAACTTTAACCGGACACACGTACGTATGTACGAACGTACGCAAGCGGGAGCGACAAAAATAAGCCAAAACTGAATTTTTCAGTATAGGTCCGGAATATCATTAGGAGAAACATATCAAAACTCCCCAAGAATCTCACAGGAGCTTAATCCAGAATTCAAGATGGAGTCCAAGATGGCTGACATAAATATATTAAACACATTAAGGTGACTACAAGAGTTGTCAGAAGACTACGAAGCTCACCTGTTGGCAGCCTTCACTCAAACTTGGCACAGTTGCATAAAAAAAACATGAATATTATATAACTTGACCTTGGGTTAAGGGGTGAGCGGTGGACCTTGACATTGGGGTCAGTGGTGCAAGGTGGGTCGTGGGTTTGCTATAGCATAATATAGCATATTAAGATGAATGCATGTATGAAATATCAATGCGCTCCCTGAAAACAGAAGTAAAACAAAATTTAACCAACGTTAAGTTTATGAACTGACTAAGTGATTTTCTACAAAGTGATAGCTATTCACATGAGGAATGCATGTATGAATGTGCTAAGTTTGGAGAAAGGGGTGGGGTTGGGTCATGGATTTGCTGTAGCACAATAGAGGATCATCAGATGAATGCATGTATGAAATATCAAAGCGTTCCCTGTAAAGAAACAGAAGTTACACAACATTTACCCAAACGTTAAGTTTATGAAAATGCTAAGTTTGTGACCTTGACCATGGGGTAAGGGTTGGGTGGTGGGTTGTGGATTTGCTACAGCATGATAGAGGGTCATCTGAGGAATGCATCCATGAAATATCAAGGCGTTCCATGAAAGGAAACATATGTTATAAGACATTTACCCCAACGTTAAGTTTATGAATATGCTAAGTGTGTGACCTTGACCTTGGGGTAAGGGGTGGGTCATGGATTTGCTATAGCACAATAGAGTATCATCAGATGAATGCATGTATGAAATATCAAGGCGTTCCATGAAAGGAAACAGATGTTATAAGACATTTACCCCAACGTTAAGTTTATGAATGTGCTAAGTTTGTGACCTTGACCTTGGGGAAAGGGGTGGGATGTGGGTCATGGATTTGCTATAGCAAGATAGAGTATCATCAGATGAATCCATGTATGAAATATGAAGGTGTTCCCTATAAATAAACAGAAGTTACACAACATTTACCCCAAAGTTAAGTTTATGAATGTGCTAGGTTTGTGACCTTGACCTTGGGGTAAGGGTTGGGTGGTGATTCGTGGATTTGCTACAGCATGATAGAGGGTCATCTGAGGAATGCATGTATGAAATATCAAGGCGTTCCATGAAAGAAAACAGATGTTATAAGACATTTACCCCAACGTTAAGTTTATGAATGTGATAAGTTTGTGACCTTGACCTTGGGGTAAGGGATGGGCGGTGGGTTATGGATTTGCTATAGCATGATAGAGTATCATCAGATGAATCCATGTATGAGATATGAAGGTGTTCCCTATAAATAAACAGAAGTTACACAACATTTACCCGAACGTTAAGTTTATGAAAATGCTAAGTTTGTGACCATGACCTTGGGGTAAGGGTTGGGTGGTGGATCGTGGATTTGCTACAGCATGATAGAGGGTCATCTGAGGAATGCATGTATGAAATATCAAGGCGTTCCATCAAAGAAAACAGATGTTATAAGACATTTACCCCACCGTTAAGTTTTCTTATGAATGTGCTAGTTTAATGACCTTGACCTTGGGGTAATGGGTTGGGTGGTGGATCATGGATTTGCTACAGCATGATAGAGGATCATCTGAGGAATGCATGTATGAAATATCAAGGCGTTCTATAAAAGGAAACAGATGTTATAAGACATTTACCTCACGGTTAAGTTTATGAATGTGCTAAGTTTGTGACCTTGACCTTGGGGTAAGGGTTGGGTGGTGGGTCATGGATTTGCTACAGCATGATAGAGGGTCATCTGAGGAATGCATGTATGAAATAACAAGGTGTTCCATGAAAGGAAACAGATGTTATAAGACATTTATCTCACGGTTAAGTTTATGAATGTGCTAAGTTTGTGACCTTGACCTTGGGGTAAGGGTTTGGTGGTGGGTCATGGATTTGCTACAGCATGATAGAGAGGGTCATCTGAGGAATGCATGTATGAAATATCAAGGCGTTCCATGAAAGGAAACAGATGTTATAAGACATTTACCTCACGGTTAAGTTTATGAATGTGCTAAGTTTGTGACCTTGACCTTGGGGTAAGGGTTGGGTGGTGGGTCATGGATTTACTACACCATGATAGAGGGTCATCTGAGGAATGCATGTATGAACTAACAAGGTGTTCCATGAAAGGAAACAGAAGTTATAAGACATTTACCCAATTTTAAGTTTGTGGACGCCGACGACGCCGACGACGCCGGGGGTATGCCATAAGCTCTAAGCTAATAATGAACATATTCACACATAGGGTGGCATATATACAAACTGATTTTTAATTGTTTTGGATTTACATTTACTATTCTGAAAGCTTCAATAAGCTTATATTTGAAATAATATGGCGTCCAAGATGGCCGCCAAAACATGAAAACGTTGTCCAATGTGCATAACAGAAGGCCACAGCCATCATGTTGAGCCTGCCTAGGTTGTTGCTAGTCCGAGCGTATATTGATAGTCCCAATGTTTAGCGATTGTTTCAGGTTGTATATATGTGGTTATATATACATGTGCATGTTACTTAAAACGTTTAAATCAAAATTCGTAAAACACTTTAATAACGCAATGTAATTTGAGATTGACCTTGTGTAGGAAGATCAAATTCATGGTCTGCAGAATGGATGGTAACAAAAACACGTTTGACGTTTCAAGTTGACGCGACTTAGTGTTGCAGATCCACATATAAGGTAATTTAAAAAAAAGAAAACGGAAAGTTTATATAAGATTATATAAGATTATAATTGGAGAGATATAAGTGATGCACATTTCGGATGGAGACTCCCACGGACGGACGTACATATGTCACCATGATCACTATGTCTCGCTTTCCACAATGGGCTCGACAAACAATTGCTTTAGCATTCTTCTGGAATTAATTTGCATTAACTATAAATTTGTGTATAATGTTTCAGAAGTGTCTTTCAGAAGTGTCCTTTTACCGTAATTACATTTATATACGAGTACATTGTAGACATAACGTATGCACTTCAAATAAATAATTATGTGTCAAGAAAATTTGTCATTTTGCCTGTCAGCCTATACTTGTATGCATGTACATGTATGCCTACCTTCAACGTATCAGCTTATATTATGATTTTAAGATGTCCAGGTCTCATTCCCTTGAAGTTTGATGTTGACAACCGATGTTTAAATAATCTCCTGTCCATGGGAACAGGTTTACTCTAACTGACAAGTTGTGGGTGGTTGGCTGGGAGCATGAGACGGGTATGTTAGCAGTGCGGGTCATCCTTACCAGAATCATGATATCCCTGATTTGGCCTTCAGTTACAATTTGGCTTTCTTGTACGCGAGTGTTAAAGCCAGTTATCCAATCGTATGTATAATAAGATGTAATTAATGTACTCCGATTACGTGTAGGGGCTGGGACTAAGTGATTCTTTTGCATTGAGGACTTGGCACCAGATCCGGATATTCTAAATTAAGGGCTGCATATATATTTTCTTGATGCAACTATTCAGTTCTGATTTTGGGATTCCTCTTTACAGATGAAATATGGAATTTATGTAAGTGTAAGTCATACGTCATGTTTATGCATATCAGAACGAGTTGAAACATGTCTCATCTGATACATGTATTACGGCATAGTATATTGCCAAAAAAAGCAGTATGAATCGAATCGAATCCATCATCGCCCTAGACAAGGGATACACATATCAATCATTTTATATGGTTACATGAACATTATGCATGGGAATAATATGGTGGTGGTCAGGGCTTCTAAAATTTCAGAATGCCAATCGGTCCAGACGTAACTGTCGGCCCGAAGGCTGATTCTGGTGAAGGGTGAGACATCAAAGGTTTCAAAGTCATGCCGATCTGACTTTTGATACACTGATGTCAACAGAGTCACACATTTACGATCAATTACTCAACACACTTTATATCCATTTCACGACACTATCACTATTAGTAAAGTTTGGCTCTGGAATTATCTTTCGCACATAATTATTTCATAAATATATGACGTCGAAAGTTAAGTCGGAGGTGCAGAATCCCCCCCCAAAAAAAGGTAAGGCAAAAACCGGCGATGCAGTAACCATCGAAGTATGTTTTTTCCCCAATAAACATGTATTGGTAGCACATCAGAATCTTCTCCTAAGACAACGATTATCATCTTTTTGTCAAACTATGTTGGGTTTTTTTTGTCAAGAAATATTAGTGTTTCTACTTCTTAATAAAAACATGTTTCAGCAGCACATGAGAATCGTTCCCTAAGACAATTTTTACGTGTCCTGTTTGGGACATATTACAATCTCACGTTCTCGCGATATCGCACATAGGTTGATTGCGAAAATGCGAAGTATGATCGCGAGATTGCGAGACGTGATTCTATCATATTCAATATTGTGTTTTCGCAACCTACACCTGTCCACGCACGTGTTATGAAAAATCAGTACTGATATAAATGTGCTGAAAGGCGACCAAACACGCAATGATTTATTACCCGACAATGTTGGTGGTGGTATGCATGTTATACCAGTTCCTGTCAACAAGAGCTGTAGGAGAAAAACATAGCTCGACTACGAGGGTTGTCGATGTACACATAGCTTGACAAACAAGGTGGACGCGGCCTGCATAAAAATCTTAACCAAGGTGGACTAAAAACCTTAAACAAGGGAAATTAAGTAAGTAATTCAAGGTTAAATGTAGGTCAATGTCAGATATAGGTCAGGGGTTATTGATGTACATCACTAGGAGATGAAAGTTTTCCAAGTATGGTTGCTGTAGGCACAGGAGTATTCCATATACAAGCTTGACTATAAACCTTAACCAAGTTTGAGTACAAACCTTAACCAAGGAGAAATAACTAAGTAATTCAAGGTTAAATGTCAAGGTTGACTAAAAACCTTAACCAAGGGGAATTAACTAAGTAATTCAAGATGAAATGTAGGTCAATGTCAAATATAGATCAGGGGTTATTGATGTACATCCCTATGAGAAAAGGTTGTCCAAGTATGGTGTCTGTATGCACAATAGTATTCCATGTACAAGCTTGACTAAAAACCTTAACCAAGGTTAACTAAAAACCTTAACCAAGGGGAATTAACTAAGTAATTCAAGGTTAACTGCAGGTCAAGGTCAAATATAGGTCAGGGGTTGTTGATGTACATCACTAGGAGATGAAGTTGTCCAAGTATGGTTGGTGTAGGGCAAGGAGTATCCCATCTACAAGCTTGACTAAAAACCTTAACCAAGGGGATATAACTAAGTAATTCAAGAGGGAAATGTAGGTCGAGGTCAAATATAGATCAGGTGTTATTGATGTACATCCCTATGAGAAAAGGTTGTCCATGTATGGTGTCTGTATGCACAATAGTATTCCATGTACAAGCTTGACTAAAAACCTTAACAAAGGTTGACTAAAAACCCAAAACCAAGGGGAATTAACTAAGTAATTCAAGAGGAAATGTAGGTCAAAGTCAAATATAGATCAGGGGTTATTGATTTACATTACTAGGAGATGAAGTTGTCCAAGTATGGTGGGTGTAGGGCCAGTAGTATTCCATATACAAGCTTGACTAAAAACCTTAACCAAGGAGAATTAACTAAGTAATTGAAGAGGAAATGTAGGTCAAGGTCAAAAATAGATCAGGGGTTATTGATGTACATCCCTATGAGAAAAGGTTGTCCAAGTATGGTGTCTGTATGCACAATATTATTCCATGTACAAGCTTGACTAAAAACCTTAACCAAGGTTGACTAAAAACCTTAACCGAGGGGAATTAACTATGTAATTCAAGGTTAAATGTAGGTCAAGGTCAAATATAGGTCAGGGGTTGTTGATGTACATCACTAGGAGATAAAGTTGTCCAAGTATGGTTTGTGTAGGGCCAGGAGTATTCCATCTACAAGGTTGACTAAAAACCTTAACCAAAGAGAATTAACTAAGTAATTAAAGAGGAAATGTAGGTCAAGGTCAAAAATAGATTGGGGGTTATATGTACATAATGAAGTCCAAGAATGGTGGGTGTAGGGCCAGGAGTATTTCCATATAAGCTTGACTAAAAACCTTAACCCAGGGGAATTAATAAGTAATTGAAGAGGAAATGTAGGTCAAGGTCTAGATAGGGGTACTGATGTCATCCCTAGGAGATGAAGTTGTCCAAGTATGGTGGGTGTAGGGCCAGGAGTATTCCATATACAAGCTTGACTAAAAACCTTAACCCAGGGGAATTAAGTAAGTAATTGAAGAGGAAATGTAGTCAAGGTCAAAAATAGATCAAATACTGATGTACATCCAGATAGTTGTCCATTGTATGGTGGGTGTAGGGGGCCAGGTATTCCATATACAAGCTTGACTAAAAAACCTTAACCCAGAATTAAAAGGTTAAAGTAATCCAAGAGGAAATGTAGGTCTGTCAAATATGGACCAGGGGTTATAGTCATCCCTATGAGATGTCCAGCAATGGTGTCTGTATGGACCAAATAGTATTCCATGTAAGCTTGACTAAAAACCTTAACCAAGGTTGGACATAACCTTAACCAAGGAGAATTAATTAAGTAATTCAAGAGGAAATGTAAGTGAAGGTCAAATATAGATCAGGGGTTATTGATATACATTACAAGGAGATGAAGTTGTCCAAGTATGGTGGGTGTAGGGCCAGTAGTATTCCATATACAAGCTTGACTAAAAACCTTAACCAAGGAGAATTAACTAAGTAATTGAAGAGGAAATGTAGGTCAAGGTCAAAAATAGATCAGGGGTTATTGATGTACATCCCTATGAGAAAAGGTTGTCCAAGTATGGTGTCTGTATGCACAATAGTATTCCATGTACAAGCTTGACTAAAAACCTTAACCAAGGTTGACTAAAAACCTTAACCGAGGGGAATTAACTAGGTAATTCAAGTTAAATGTAGGTCAAGGTCAAATATAGGTCAGGGTTGTTGATGTACATCACTAGGAGATAAAGTTGTCCAAGTATGGTTGGTGTAGGCCAGGAGTATTCCATCTACAAGCTTGACTAAAAACCTTAACCAAGGAGAATTAACTAAGTAATTGAAGAGGAAATGTAGGTCAAGGTCAAAAATAGATCAGGGTTATTGATGTACATCCCTATGAGAAAAGGTTGTCCAAGTATGGTGTCTGTATGCACAATAGTATTCCATGTACAAGCTTGACTAAAATAAAAACCTTAACCAAGGTTGACTAAAAACCTTAACCAAGGGGAATTAACTAGGTAATTCAAGGTTAAATGTAGGTCAAGGTCAAATATAGGTCAGGGGTTGTTGATGTACATCACTAGGAGATAAAGTTGTCCAAGTATGGTTGGTGTAGGGCCAGGAGTATTCCATCTACAAGGTTGACTAAAAACCTTAACCAAAGAGAATTAACTAAGTAATTAAAGAGGAAATGTAGGTCAAGGTCAAAAATAGATCGGGGTTACTGATGTACATCCCTAGGAGATGAAGTTGTCCAAGTATGGTGGGTGTAGGGCCAGGAGTATTCCATATACAAGCTTGACTAAAAACCTTAACCAAGGGGAATTAAGTAAGCAACTGAAGAGGAAATGTAGGTCAAGGTCAAATATAGACTTAGGGGTTATTGATGTACATCCCTATGAGAAAAGGTTGTCCAAGTATGGTGTCTGTATGGACAATAGTATTCCATGTACAAGCTTGACTAAAAACCTTAACCAAGGTTGACTAAAAACCTTAACCAAGGGGAATTAACTAAGTAATTCAAGAGGAAATGTAGGTGAAGGTCAAATATAGATCAGGGGTTATTGATGTACATCACTAGGAGATGAAGTTGTCCAAGTATGGTGGGTGTAGGGCCAGTAGTATTCCATATACAAGCTTGACTAAAAACCTTAACCAAGGCGTGACGGTGACGCCGACGCCGACGCCGACGCCGACGCCGGGGTGACAACATAAGCTCTACTTATTCTTCGAATAGTCGAGCTAAAAAGGTTGTCCAAGTATGGTGTCTGTATGCACAATAGTATTCCATGTACAAGCTTGACTGAAAACCTTAACCAAGGTTGACTAAAAACCTTAACCAAGGGGAATTAACTAAGTAATTCAAGGTTAACTGTAGGTCAAGGTCAAATATAGGTCAGGGGTTGTTGATGTACATCACTAGGAGATGAAGTTGTCCAAGTATGGTTGGTGTAGGGTCAGGAGTATCCCATCTACAAGCTTGACTAAAAACCTTAACCAACGGGAATTAACTAAGTAATTCAAGAGGAAATGTAGGTCAAGGTCAAATATAGATCAGGGGTTATTGATGTACATCCCTATGAAAAAAAGGTTGTCCAAGTATGGTGTCTGTATGCACAATAGTATTTCATGTACAAGCTTAACTAAAAACCTTAACCAAGGTTGACTAAAAACCTTAACCAAGGGGAATTAACTAAGTAATTCAAGATGACATGTAGGTCAAGGTAAAATATAGATCAGGGGTTATTGATGTACATCCCTATGAGAAAAGGTTGTCCAAGTATGGTGTCTGTATGCACAATAGTATTCCATGTACAAGCTTGACTAAAATAAAAAACCTTAACCAAGGGGAATTAACTAAGTAATTCAAGGTTAACTGTAGGTCAAGGTCAAATATAGGTCAGGGGTTGTTGATGTA
This sequence comes from Conchocele bisecta, assembly GCA_029237695.1. Taxonomy (NCBI): domain Eukaryota; kingdom Metazoa; phylum Mollusca; class Bivalvia; order Lucinida; family Thyasiridae; genus Conchocele; species Conchocele bisecta. The sequence goes on from CM055273.1 coordinate 11,700,775, forward strand.
CATCACTAGGAGATGAAGTTGTCCAAGTATGGTGGGTGTAGGGCCAGAAGTATTCCATATACAAGTTTGACTAAAAACCTTAACCAAGGCGTGTGACGGTGACGCCGACGCCGGTGTGACTACATAAGCTCTCACTATTCTTTGAATAGTCAAAAAAAAAAGTGGAATATCACACAAATTAGAATGTGAATCTTGCATGTATATGTACGTTATATTATTGTTGATTTGGTAAATATGGTCATAATGAGTGCAGTGTTGTAAAATAAATTTCAAACTCAATCGATCAATAATGTTTATCCGCGTGAATGGAACTACCAACTGATACTATAATGTAGCTGCTGCTATCATCTCACGTATGAACATTGTACCTAATACTGCCCAACTACATGTACATTAAACACATCGATTTAAAAATGAAGTATTCACAATTATTATATTTCTAGGTACCATCATTTTTGGGTTAAACTACCGATATAGATCAAAGGTACTTATGATCGATAATTTGAATGTGGTGCTGTGTGACGATAATGCCACTGGCGATTTGTTTACTGATAAGTTTGCTAATTTAGCTGGTTAATCCAATTAGTTATGCAGTTACAAACATAAGTGTGCTTGATAATGCAGGCTTTCAACTGGCTAATCAACAACAAGTAGGGAAAAAGTAGGGCACTTTTTCTAAAAAAAGTAAAGAAAACTAGATTCTTTAGATTTTTTTTATGAAATTCTTACACATATTCAAGGTCTATGCATGCTCGACAACTACCTGATATTTATTTAATGGCGTAATGATAGTGGAGGGTCACCTTGAAGAGAAATGGCTTAAAAACGATTTCTGTTCACCCAAGAGAGCAAAAGCAACGACTATGCTAGATTGATACATCATACATTCCTGAACATGAATCCGGTGTCGGTCAATAAAATTAGGTGGGACAAGGTCACTTTTGAGGTCATTAAGTGCAAAGAGGTCAAATGAGTTCAAAAACATATTTTATATCAGTAGATGGACATGTACTTGCATATCATGCTTTAAATATCTGATAAAGTTGTTTAAATTGTTGAATATTCTTCCATAGCATGTGCAACACCATAACATCAATGTTTTAGTGTTTCCGATGACAACATAAAAACTAATATTTTATGCAATTTTAGTTACAAAGATGGCTACTATATTGCGTAGTTTTATAATATGAGCTATCGACAAAATATTGGTGCAACTCATGGATAACAATAGACCCTAGCTGTAACATGGTAATGGTTAGTAAACGACTACATAGTCACGATCTTGGATTTCAAGTGGAACATAATACATATTGACAATGTCAAAGGAAACAGGAACATATTTACAATTACATCTAGGCATTCATTCATTTGAGTGAATCAACATAATGCCCGTATCTAATACCTGTATTTGGATAGAAATAAAATACAGTGGCAGGTTGCGAGCATGTGAATGTTAATTTATTATATAATTAACGATGGTGGGTTGATAATTGCTGAGGAGCGCGATAACCCTGGCTTGGCCCTTATTCGCATGTTCAGCTTTCTTGTCGGCGAGAGTTCAATCCGGCTAACCCCCTTATAAGAGTAATATGATCAGTGGTAATTCTACTACGTTTATGTGGCGGGAGGCTAAGTTACTATAGTGTGGTAAAGACCTGACAGTAGATCCGGTTTGTCTAAGGTCAGGGCTGGATGGAAATTGTATGAAAATATTCAGTTACCCGCCCCCATCCATGCAGATGAAATGAGCTGTCGATAGTCCGTTTAAAGCCATTATACATTAAACCGGAACTCTATCATGTTATCTTTAACACGACCATGAACACCAATGTTGCATTTTATTATTGCAACATGTTCGTAACCAGGGTGTCGGTGCGGTCGGACGACCCCCTCCACAACCTCCCTCGTCGTGCCTTGATGTCCACTCTTTCATTCACTAAAATAAGAATTATTGTAAATACGTAGTCATTTTATAATATTGATGCAAGCAGAAGAGTCGTATTGCATGTATGTGCTCAGTTTTTGCTCAGTTTTTGCTCAGAATATATACAAGAATTCCGCCACGGAAGCGGTATCGCGCCTGCCGAGGCATTTGACCGTGAACATTACAAGTAAATAAATGACCTTGACCTTGAGAATTTGGATGTGGAGGTGTGCGTAATGAAGCATCATCCCTAGACAAAGATTGATGTGAAATATTATCAAAGTCTGGCAAGGGGTTAAAGAGATATTGTGAAAAAACAATAACTTTAACGCATTTGCCTTACAAACATGAGCTGTAGGAGAACAGCATAGCTCGACTACGAGGGTTGTCGATGTACACATAGCTTGACAAACAAGGTGGCCGCGGCCTGCATAAAAACCTTAACCAAGGTTGACTAAAAACATTAACCAAGGAAAATTAAGTAAGTAATTCAAGGTTAAATGTAGGTCAATGTCAGATATAGGTCAGGGGTTATTGATGTACATCACTAGGAGATAAAGTTTTCCAAGTATGGTTGCTGTAGGCCCAGGAGTATTCCATATACAAGCTTGAGTAAAAACCGTAACCAAGGGGAGATAACTAAGTAATCCAAGGATAAAAGTAGGTCAAGGTCAAATATAGGTCAGGGATTATTGATGTACATCACTAGGAGATGAAGTTGTCCAAGTATGGTTGATGTAGGCCCAGAAGTATTCCATATACAAGCTTGACTATAAACATTAAGCAAGTAATTCAAGGTTAAATGTAGGTGAAGGTAAAATAAAGGTCAGGGATTATTGATGTACATCCCTATGAGAAAGTTATCCAAGTATGGTGTCTGTATGCACAATAGTATTCCATCTACAAGCTTGACTAAAAACCTTAACCAAGGATTGACTAAAAACCTTAAACCAAGGGAATTAAGTAAGTAATTTAAGGTTAAATGTAGGTCAAGGTGAAATATAGGTCAGGGGTTGTTGATGTAGATCACTAGGAGATGAAGTTGTCCAAGTATGGTTGGTGTAGGGCCATGAGTATTCCATCTACAAGCTTGACTAAAAACCTTAACCAAAGAGAATTAAGTAAGTAATTCAAGAGGAAATGTAGGTCAAGGTCAAATATAGATCAGGGGTTATTGATGTACATCACTATGAGAAAAGGTTGTCCAAGTATGGTGTCTGTGTGCACAATAGTATTCCATGTACAAGCTTGAGTAAAAAGCTTAACCAAGGTCGAGTAAAAACCTTAACCAAGGGGAATTAAGTAAGTAATTCAAGGTTAAATGTAGGTCAATGTCAAATATAGGTCAGGGGTTGTTGATGTACATCACTAGGAGATGAAGTTGTCCAAGTATGGTTGGTGTAGGGCCAGGAGTATTCCATCTACAAGCTTGACTAAAAACGTTAACCAAGGGGAATTAAGTAATTCAAGAGGAAATGTAGGTCAAGGTGAAATATAGATCAGGGGTTGTTGATGTACATCACTAGGAGATGAAGTTGTCCAAGTATGGTGGGTGTAGGCCCAGTAGTAGTATTCCATATAGAAGGTTGACTACAAACCTTAACCAAAAGGAATTAAGTAAGAAATTGAAGAGGAAATGTAGGTCAATGTCAAATATAGATCAGGGGTTATTGATGTACATACCTATGAGAAAAGGTTGTCGAAGTATGGTGTCTGGATGCACAATAGTATTCAATGTACAAGCTTGAAAAAAAAACCTTAACCAAGGTTGACTAAAAACCTTAACCAAGGGGAATTAAGTAAGTAATTCAAGAGGAAATGTAGGTCAAGGTCAAATATAGATGAGGGGTTATTGATGTGCATCACTAGGAGATGAAGTTGTCCAAGTATGGTGGGTGTAGGGCCAGTAGTATTGCATATACAAGCTTGACTAAAAACCTTAACCAAGGGGAATGAATAACCAAGTAATTCAAGAGGAAATGTAGGTCAAGGTCAAATATAGATGAGGGTTATTGATGTGCATCACTAGGAGATGAAGTTGTCCAAGTATGGTTGATGTAGGCCCAGAAGTATTCCATATACAAGCTTGACTATAAACATTAAGCAAGTAATTCAAGGTTAAATGTAGGTGAAGGTAAAATAAAGGTCAGGGGTTATTGATGTACATCCCTATGAGAAAGTTATCCAAGTATGGTGTCTGTATGCACAATAGTATTCCATCTACAAGCTTGACTAAAAACCTTAACCAAGGTTGACTAAAAACCTTAACCAAAAGAGTTAAAAGTAAGTAATTTAAGGTTAAATGTAGGTCAAGGTGAAATATAGGTCAGGGGTTGTTGATGTACATCACTAGGAGATGAAGTTGTCCAAGTATGGTTGGTGTAGGGCCATGAGTATTCCATCTACAAGCTTGACTAAAAACCTTAACCAAAGAGAATTAAGTAAGTAATTCAAGAGGAAATGTAGGTCAAGGTCAAATATATAGATCAGGGTTATTGATGTACATCACTATGAGAAAAGGTTGTCCAAGTATGGTGTCTGTGTGCACAATAGTATTCCATGTACAAGCTTGAGTAAAAAGCTTAAACCAAGGTCGAGTAAAAACCTTAACCAAGGGGAATTAAGTAAGTAATTCAAGGTTAAATGTAGGTCAATGTCAAATATAGGTCAGGGGTTGTTGATGTACATCACTAGGAGATGAAGTTGTCCAAGTATGGTTGGTGTAGGGCCAGGAGTATTCCATCTACAAGCTTGACTAAAAACGTTAACCAAGGGGAATTAAGTAATTCAAGAGGAAATGTAGGTCAAGGTGAAATATATATCAGGGGTTGTTGATGTACATCACTAGGAGATGAAGTTGTCCAAGTATAGTGGGTGTAGGCCCAGTAGTATTCCATATAGAAGGTTGACTACAAACCTTAAACAAAAGGAATTAAGTAAGAAATTGAAGAGGAAATGTAGGTCAATGTCAAATATAGATCAGGGGTTATTGATGTACGTACCTATGAGAAAAGGTTGTCGAAGTATGGTGTCTGGATGCACAATAGTATTCAATGTACAAGCTTGAAAAAAAACCTTAACCAAGGTTGACTAAAAACCTTAACCAAGGGGAATTAAGTAAGTAATTCAAGAGGAAATGAGGTCAAGGTCAAATATAGATGAGGGGTTATTGATGTGCATCACTAGGAGATGAAGTTGTCCAAGTATGGTGGGTGTAGGGCCAGTAGTATTGCATATACAAGCTTGACTAAAAACCTTAACCAAGGCGTGACGCCGACGCCGGGGTGACAACATAAGCTCTACTTATTCTTCGAATAGTCGAGCTAAAAACCGGACGACGCGGACGACTCGGACAACGACGACAGAAAAAGCGCCGACTATAGTCGCGCCTCTGCTAAAGCAAGCGCGACAAAAATGGGATTTCAGACCATCTGGATTTCACAATTGTCTGGGAGAGCATGACCCCGTAACCCCATAGTTGCCTCGGGCCATTCAAGCCATCGAAAAGACTCATTGCTTCATAAATGTCTGGTTACGGTCTGTTGCATACATCGAAACCATGAGATACCGGTACATTCCATGCGGATGCGGATGTTGTGTCATTTTCCATTATAACGAAGCCAACTATCTATCTATGAAAAACGATAATCAATTTATTAATGCGGTACACGACAGGGTAGGCACAGAGATTGACATATCAAAGAGAAGTTGACGAATTCGGAACTTGACTGGCTACGTAACAACTACCATTATTCACTTCCCACATAATGAAAGCAGAGTTTTTTCATAGCGAAGAAGTATGCTTAGCTTTCTGGATATGAAAACGAAAACCACACCATCTCATCTTGAGCTATATAAGTATTATGCTAATGTCCACGTTAGTGCGCCATAGAATACACTGAATTGCGTTTGCATATGTTATATTCCCACCATTTATACCTGAAAAGTATTTATCGACACATTTATTATTTTAACAAAGTCGTATTATTGACGACAGTAACATGAACATGGAATACCAATAACTTGGAAACACTGCACATAGACACTGCGAGTGTGCTTGTCAGTGTAGCAAGAGACATAACCAATTACAGTCGAACTTCGATGGGTCGAACCCTGGTAAACTCGTCAGCCATGCTTGCCTCGAACTAGCCTTTAGGTCCCGGCAGAATTCCTATATAAATACGTTAAAACTACCCGGTATAGGTCGAACTTGTGAAAGTCGAACAACCCTCAATGCCTCGAATCGCTGTCACGCCCGGTCGTGTATAAATCCACTATAAACACCACAAAAACTCGAACATGTCAGACGATTGTCTCCAGACTAGTTGATTGACTTTCACACCTATTGTTAACCGGTTGTCAAACAAATCTCAAGTGGTCATTTGAGCGTATACAATAACGGCAGTCGTGACCAGCATACGTGGTAATTATGCATTGACCAATGTCGGCGAAGTTGTTAGTTAATTAAAGTGCTAATTTATGGGACATGTGGAATTAAATATCGCTCAGTTTTAATTAATGACCCAAGCATCTGGCCTTTTAAGTTGTAAATCAACATGAACTGTTTTTACTATGATCAGTAATGAGTGTGATGTGTCATCCGATTTATTCGCCATATAAGCAGGTGAAGCGGAAGACTACGAAGCAAGGCGAGATAACAGACTTCTTCAATACCGGACGTGTATAACTTTCATGTATAACTTGTACTGGGTTCCATGTGATAGTAAATTATGATATGCAGTGAATGTGGTTCCGGGTCCGAAGTAGTAGTGATGGGGCGACTGGGCATGATCGTATCGGACGGGGCAATCAAGTCCGCCAATTGTATTTCGTAATCATTTATTTTCTGTTGTTCTCATGTTCTATTGCTGTATAATGGCTATGTAAATAAAAACACACATGAGTTTGCCGCTTTCTTTATTTTATTAAAGCCTGTTTCTGTTAATAAACGACTGTGACAATCAACCGTAAATGCAAATGTAAGCGCATTTATATGAAACAACGTGTCGTAATGACGACTTGTTTCACTTAGTACACTGACCAACTAGTCGATCTGTAATGGTTACAGTAGAAAATCCCGATGGGTCGAACAACGGATGGGTCAAACTAAAACTTAACCCCGCAGGCTGTTCGACCCATCGAAGTTCGACTGTACTTTAAAATTGGAGAATTATATAACAAATACATATCGTTTATATACGACATATGATGTTGTTATTGCCCAAAATAAAATAAACTTTTGGATGACGTATTATTTAAGTAGTCATATGCTGGTATCCATGTGCTAGGCCATGTAAGTACATGCATGAATAAGTTAATAACCAGTATTTGTGAGCCATATTCACATTACTCTATATTCTACGAATTCAATGCAAGGTGTCATCCAGACCATTACATCTCAGTTCATAAACGGCATATGCTGTGTTTATTAACAATAAAATCGCGTTTGGATGACCTATAATATCGAGAAGTCATATACAGGTAGGCATGTACTATGTACATAGGAAGGATTTAATGAGTCAGTATTTGTGAGTCACATAAGTATGGATATTAAAACGACAATGCGATCGAGATCAATATGTTGTGAATTCATGATGGAACATATGTTGAGGTCATTCATGAGATTGTTTGGTACAAAGAAAGAATAAAAGTTATAAAAATGTATTATGCGGTCATAATGCAATCTATATTGAATGCATAGGTATGTATATATATCACAGTTATGAAGGGCATTGTTTCTGGTGAATACCATACACTGTAATCATATATGTTGTAGTCATATAATGTCCTTACATGGTATGTGTAAATGTCATAACTGTGTATTATACTATCACCACAACCATATGTGTAATATAATATATTATACTTTAAATGCATTAAAATTAACATGGTTGATTATTCTATGCTAATCTAGAATTATATCAGAAAATTCCCACCGTCCGTGTCTATACACACCAACATATGACATATACTTAAGATCGTAAGAGACCAAACAGAGACACTTATTTTCACATGCACATATTTGGGTAGTTGCAATTGCGATTCATGGATAAATAATGTACACAAATCAACCAAACAACCACTTTTCAGTATAACACCGCAATTCCCATGACTGGATTCTCAACTAACTGGGTTTGAGCTAACCTGGAAGCGAAACGTGTAAAGCTAAACATTGACACATAGCTAATATGAGGCCTCTAAATCATGAGCATTAGTTACAGCATATATATGCGACACGCAGACGCTGTCAATATTGATTTCAGTGCAGGAGACGGGACTTTTGTTGATGAGAATATATGTTAATTGAGAATATTCCATTTATCAGCGATGCTTATACAAGCAGTCATGGGGAAAGTTTTGCTGAAACAGAATATGTTGATCTGCCTTATACAGACATATGGTTATATGAGACAATCAATTATTAAATATTTCAGTGTCATTTAACTGTATACATATGGGTATATCCACTTGTGAATGTATGTATATTCACCGAAACAGAAGCTGTAATACATACTATTTGATTAGTGTTGTATTTTACATGAATTGTTTTATCTTGGTTATAATAAGTCTAAAGTGATTGAAATGTCATGGTACATGGCACACCAGCAAATACCAGTTTGATATCTGACTGTAATGCGAACATGGCCGAACTATAGCATATGTACCAATCGCAATACATAATGTATACATATATGGCATTATAGTGCAATTTACAACATATATGATAACGTATTAAGACTCAATAAAATATAATATGTAAAACAAACAGTACATATATTTTAATATTCTGACTACAACGAGTGTATTATCAGCGATCTATTAGTCTGAACACATATGAATCTGTCCTATAAAGAAATTTAAAAGTAAATGAAATGAAACGCGCAATTGCCAGTACCACACTATATTAAACTAGCCTAAATGAGGCGACCATTTTATTCAAACACAATTACAAATGACTTTAACATCAAGTGTGTCCAACTTACTGATTTAACTGCCTAACAGAATGCAGTAGTATACATAAGTATAGCAAAAGTAAACATTATATTCAATAACTTTCTAAAATATGGCGGCCATTTTGAATTAAACATGCTCTTTAAAGGACATGCCCAATCAGTAAGCACAAAACAGATATAATCATTTAGTAATATTTATTTTATTGATAGTGACGCGCGTTGGTATCAGGCTATTTTCATATGCAAATGAGGCATGACATTTTTTAATTATTTATAGTAATTAAATGCGTCACCTGAAAAACTAATATTTACGACAGACTATAAGGTAGGATCAATGCACATCGAAAAATAAATACCGAGAATAAATAGTAATATCCGGTAACATTTTAAGGAAACACGGTTATCGCCCCTGATATCAGTGTGAAAATTTACGTCTAAAATAACATGCATAATAATGCCAATCGATACGTGGGGTTATGGTGAATGAATGTTTATTTTGCCAGAAAATGTCATACGTACAGAATATACAAAAGTATCTGTATCACTATAGTATAACCTACTGCGTGGGCATGTACCTAAGAAGAGCATAAATATTGATCTATATTTTTAATATCGTATCTCAGATGATAATCAAACGAATATGATCATATCTAGCTTAGTACCAAGATATGGTGCACCACAGTGTAAATAATGCTGCCTGATCTTGATGAATATTTGGCGTCCATCTTGGATTTATATGGATCTGATAGCCTCCATCTATGTTTAAAATTAATGCATGGTATCCAAAGGTTTTTTTTGCGTCTGCCCATTCAAGATCCAAGTGCCTATTTGTTTTCATTTATCAAATAAGTACACATTTCAGGCTAAATATTGATGCTTAGTGGCCATCTTTAATATGTTGATACTCTCAACAATATAGAGACGTCCCAGCAAACCGAATTGCTTTGTATATGCCCCATAAAGCAATAATCACCAATAAAACATACTTTATCGGATTGTTCTGTAATGTTATGCAAGTACATATTGTATTATCAAAATAGGGTGAGCTTTGCACTCATTTGACCCATGTGCACTTAATGAACCCAAAAATGACCTTGTCCCACCTGATTTGATTGACCGACACCGGATTCGTGTTCAGGATGATATAATGCATTGATTTAAAGTAGTCGTTGCTTTTGCTCTCTCGGGTTGAACAGAATTCATTTTTATGGGTGCTTGCCCCCCTACTATGAGTAGAAATGCACAAATGGGTATTCAACACTTAAATAAATGCGTAAATTAAATTATTGGTGCACGATGGTAAAAAATGCAATATTTCAGGCAATAATAGTGGTGGTAATAGCGTGTGCACCTTGTTTGTTTGTTTGTTGGGGCTTAACGGCCTATCAACAGCTAAGGCCATTTAAGGCAGGGTCAATGGGTTTAGCACTAAATCCCATATATTACCTGTACAAATGGGCGAATAATCAAAACTGAATATTTACAATAAAAACACTATGTAATCAACCTTGAAATCAGAATAATCCTGATCTGATGCCAGGTCCTCGCCACACCAGAATCATTTGGCCCCCTCAGCACTACTGGGGAAGCTATTGAAAGGTGCATAATAATGCAGTATGTGGGGGGTCAATACTTGAAAGATGAACAATACATTGCCAATCACTGTGTGGGGAGCTGGCCTAGCAGGACATTTTGAAAGCAGAAGGGCAAATTGTGCATCCAACATGCCTATGATTGTTTTCCAAACCGCCTTATATAGACTTTTATAACCACAAGTAAGACAAAAGAACACAACTTCATCATCAGACTCCCCCAAAGCCGCAAGCTTCATTGCATTTTCTGACTTTATTTTTCCCCAACTTTTCGACTTAATGATAGTGCGTACATGCATAGGCCCAGCAATACTAAGTTAACCATGGAATGTTATAGTAAGCATACTGTGACAGGCTGGCTAGTGATAAAAAGTGCTAGAGGATTTTGGGCGAATGATACAGTAAGAAATGAGAATGTAATTTTTTAAAACCTGTGAAATTTGCATTCACATATTTTCATGAAAACCATGGCCATTATTTGGTTTGTGTGTCGTTTCCACCAGACCAAATGTGGGTGGGTATGAAAGGAAATTATTTCATTTAAAAGATACATGTACTTTTTCACTTTGCTAAAGATTGCAAGATTTCTCAGGTTTTATTAAAGGTACATGCCCACTCAGTAGGCACAAAATGTTCTTTATATCTGTGACATCAGCAGAGACATTTTCCGGCAAAATAAACATTCATTCACCATTACCCCACGTCTTGATTGTCATTATTATACATTGCATTATAAATTTCCACACTGATATCAGGGGCAATAGCCGTGTTTCCTTAAAATGTTAACCAACATTACTATTTATTTTCTGTATTTATTTTTTGATGGGCAAGGATCATACTTTATAATATGTCGAAAATATAATATTTTCAGGCGACGCATTTAGTTAGTATAAATAATTAAAAGATATCATGCTACATTTGCATATGAAAATAACCTGATACCACCGCGCGTCACTATCAGTAAAATAAATATTACTAAATGATTATATCTGTATAGCGGGCACTCGTAATTATTAGATTATTTAATTCCTATAAAAAACATTTTGTGCCTACTGAGGGTTTGTACGGAAGCCCATTAGGGCTACTTCACTTTTTTTTTATTTCCATTTATTCAAGATCTTTTCTTGAATTTTCAAGTTCTTTTCTTGAAGTTTCAAGATGTTTTCTTGAGTTTTCAAGTTCTTTTCTTGAATATTCGAGATCTTTTCTTGAATTTTCAAGAATTTTGCATGTACTCATGCGAGAAAGTATCTTGAAAATTCAAGAAAAGATCTCACAAATTCAAGAGAGGATCTTGCAAATTCGAGAAAAAAACTTGAAAATTTAAGAAAAGATCTCGAAAATTCAAGAAAGCATCTTGAAAATTCAAGAAAAGATCTTGAAAATTCAAGAAAGTACATTGAATATGTATATTGAAAATTCAAGAAAATTCAAGAACTTGAAAATTCAAGAAAACATCTTGAAAATTCAAGAAAAGATCTTGAATAAACGGAAATAAAAAAAAAGTGAAGTGGCCCTAATGGTCTTCCGTAGGTTTGTACCTTTAAAGGTCATCAGATTTAACAACATCACAACAGAATGTGTTCTGATTGCAATTGGCATGTTCCAAAATGTGACATATGTCATCTAGATGGCCACGGCCAGCATATCATGCCCATCAAGGTTTTTGAGTCTCAGTGTGTATGCATTTGGTTATTACAGTTGTGAAAATATTGGGTATTTAAAAACTTTAACACAACTATCAGAGTAATTTGTCCTTAGTTTAAACAATATTTTAATATTTCAAATAATATACATGTATATATATGCATCAAAATACATATAAAGTAACGGTGAATAAGGATTAGAAAACAAGCTCACAGAGCTTATGTGAATTATTCTCCTTGAGTAAAGCATCAGTAAATGGGGATGTGTGGCAAGAATGCATATTTGTCCTTGACCTTGGGCATGAGCGCAGCTGCATGGATGGGCTATAGAACGAAAATATGGACAAGGGAAAAGTCCCAAAACTGAATATTTACACAAAAATATATATTCAGCCCTGAAATTAGAATAACCTGATCTGGTGTCAGATCCTCACCATACCTGTCATTTATCTCCACTCCCTAAAAGTAATATGTTTAGTACTTATCTTACTACTTTTATAATCGGTAAAACTGGATTCAACTCTCACATACCAGAAAGCCAATATGTTCCGGAGAGCCAAATCAGGGATATCGGGATTCTAGAAAGGATGAATCCCATTGTTAAATTATCTTTCACATGCTCCCAACCAACCGCATGCTGGGCCAGAGAAAGAATCAGAAAGAATCATGCTGGGCCAGAGAAAGAATCAGACTTCAGTTATGCTCTTGTTTAAGATGTGGGACAGTAAAATATCAAAATTAGCACCGATTAATGTTCATAATTAGACCGCATGTACATATGATTCTATAACATTATTAATGCCCTGATCACATGAAGCTCCTGGGCAGTTTATGGGCCCCATAAGGGCCAAAACCCCGAGAACCCTTATGGAACAAACGGGTTCTTGCTATTGTGTGTCCAAAAAATCATAAGAATACGGAGAGAAGCCGTAGAATGCCCTCAGACCCTTCGTATGCATGTGACAGATGAGATTATAAAGCATGTGAATACAGTATACTGATGTTTTTGTTGGAAATTCATAGTATTATGTTGCTTATTTCCCCCTAATTTACGAAACAAAACTCTATTGTTTTATTTGCAGAGTTTATTTCTGACAGGATGCTCCTATTGCACATCTATTCTCACTGTAGCCAGTGTCCATGCTATCTATATCCACGCCACCCGACCCCAGCAATCCACACTCTGAATAAGTAAAGTAGATAACAGGTACATACTCCATTATTAACCACATTCATCATTATTTTAGTGCACAATTATATCTTGATTTGTTTCAAAAGTTATTCAGTATATCTGTAAAACATGGTTATATGGAGCCTGGCACTACCATACACTTCAAAATGAAAATACAATGTGTAAAAGCTGGAATAACTGGACATTTTATTATTTTTTTCTAAAATTAATATCAGTAGGCATAGGGGCTATTTGAAAACAAGAATTCCGCCACAGAAGCGGTGTCGCACCTGCAAATGCCTTGTCGGTACAAAACAATGTTGTAGCAGGATTTTTGTTAAAGTTTCTGCATTACTTTGACATGGACATGCATATCATGGGGTCACATATTGATTAACCCATTTCATGCTGAGGATACGTCATTTTGTTTGTGGAAAATCCTAAATATTTTTATGTCCTTCCAAGTATATGTCGTGACCACCATTTGAACAATCTCGTCGAGACAGTTCAAATGAGTGGTAACAACATATACTTTCATGAGTATGTTCCTAATGATTGCACGTATCAAGTGTCCAAGCATTGAAGGAATGCGTCAAGTAATATGAAAGTTATAGCATGATGACGAAGCTTGTACAAAGTTTTTGACGCAAACAAATGGCTAAGTGTTTCAGCAAACATTTGAAGCTAAAATAGGTCAAGGTCAAGGTCATGTGAATGGTGGCATTAGTGTGTTCCAACTGCTTACATGTATCAAGTGTCCAAATATTGAAGCAATCTGTAAAGTAATATTAAAGTTATAGCATGATGACAAAGCTTGTACAAAGTTTTTGACATTTCGGACGACGACGATGGAAAAAGAGGCGACTATAGTCGCGCCTTCTGCTAATTAAAGCAGGCGCAACAAAAAGTAATAAGTTATTTATTTATTGGTGTTTAATGGCCTTTCAACAGCTAAGGTCATTTAAAGCCGGGCCAACGGGTTTAATCCCGCATGTAACCCACCCGCTGCATTGGGGAGAGAATTCCAAAATCTGAATGGAATATTTACATCAAAATAAAATTAATAAATATATATTCAGCTCTGAAATTAATTAGACTAACCAGGTACATACCACACCAAAGTCACTTGGCCCCTTCAGCTAAAAGTAATAGGATTAGGAATAATCATATTATTCATACAAGGGGCATAATCAGATTAAACCCGCACATACATGAATGCCAAATACATACCTCCGTTCTGGATACTGGTAAGGATGAATCCCGATTGTTAAATTACCCATCACATATTCAAACCTAAGATTAGTACCAATCCTATTGCTTTTGGGGAGTGGGACTAAGTGACTGGTGTGGTGAGGACCTGGCACCAAGTCGGGTGATTCTAATTTCAGGGCAGTTTATAAATCTTTTCTTTAAATATTTACTTTTGATTTTGGGATTTACCCCCCATCACAACAGGTAACAAATGGGATTCGCCCCCGTTAACCCATCCTAAAATGACCTTAGCTGTTGACAGGCCATTAAACACCATTAAATCAAATCATCCCTGGAATCCCAATATTCCTGAGGTGCATGATTTGTTTTTTTGTTACTCGAGAGAGTTGAATCAGGTTATACCCATCATAAAAGTAGTAGGATTAATACTAATCCCATTACTTTTAGGAGCTGGGGCTAAGTGACTGGTGTGGTGAGGACCTGGCACCAGGTCAGGTTATTCTAATTTCAGGGCTGAATATATTGCAGTTCTGATTTTGGGACTTTCTCCCCATCGGTGCAAGTGAAATATGGTATTCGACCCCGTTAACCCGGCCTAAAATGCCCATAGCTGTTGACAGGCCGTTAAACTCAATTAATTAAACTGGCAAGTAGTCCTGTCCTATTTCCCACTTCCCAGGGACATCAAAGGGAAACAGTCTTCTGCGGGGTTGAGGGTTATCGCGCTCGTGAAGAAAGGATCACTCAACACCAGTTAAAACTTGACTTTACACTTCATTATGTCGATGACGATATGTTGACAACTCAACGACACCAAAGACTCCTGCAAATACACAAGAACAACATATTATATTTGTTTTACCAGGAGTAACCATTATGATTACAACATGCACATAACCTTGAAGCGCAATATAGTCTAAGCTTGACTGTTGTTGTTCTATATACTCTTTCTAGATCACAAGTTGGCAAAAAGGTAATTAATGATAATTTTTAATTATAGTTTATACACTATATTGGTGACTGTCATACAATTCTCCCAGTTTTGACAGCTGTGGTTTTGTGGTGGCAGGCCTGATCTACATGTAGGTCAGTGTCCCAGCTAGCAAGAGTTCATGATCAATTTAGTAGATATGCTAATTTTGACAATGGAATTATTGGTTAAATTATACACAGTGAAATCGGGATGGCTCGAAATGCCACGGGCCTGCATATTGTTTTTGAGTGATCGCATCTTTCGAGCCATCGCATCTTGCGATTTTGGTATATTTGTCGACTACTGTACCCGTCGGATTTAGGAAATAACGAAGCATAATAGAGTGTATCCATGTTTTAGATGATAATTTAATGATAGTATTTATTCGCAGATTAAAGTTATCATGTGAAATTAAATAAACTGTAAGAAAAGCTCCAGTATTTACTATAAATAGTCGCGCACATAATTAGTGTCGCAGGTGGTTGTGACGTCACTCGAAACAGTGGTGTATGGACCCAGCCCAAACGATGTTGTTATACGGCACCCATAAAAAATCGGGATTCCGTCATGAATCGTAAAATGTTGCGACGCAACAAAACGTGCTTTGCTTAATTTGTGACCAGTGTAAACGCTGATCAACTTGCAGACTCCTGCAACTTGATATGGGTTTACTAGTTCACTATATTATGCATCACGAATAGCTGTCGAGGACGAACATTTCACGTCCTGAACTGAATGTGCAGGCCGATTTAATGCTGCACTGATCGGAAATTCAGTAGAGCAAATAATTTTTGTCACGACCAGTCATCTCTGCCCAACTAGGAATTGCGGTATTATTAATGGGCATTTTTCGTTGTAACTCCTGGGTAGCCACACGAATAACACGAGGACAACTGGAACGTGGGTTACTAGGGTTCAAACTCGACTTGAACCCTAGCAACGACTCTGTTGTTCCTGTGATACTCGGGTTACTCGAGTATAACCCGTGAGTTACCACGAAAAACGACCAATGACGTACGACAGACTATTAAATGCGCCGAGTGGCCGAAGCCTAGAATATTTAATAAATCACAGTATATTGTTGATCGCAATCAAAGTCGGACGCGGAGGTATGAAAATTAGCCAAACACAAACTTCGACATGACTTTCGAGTCATCGTATAGCAAAATAGTGAGAAATGAGTCCGCGGGACTTGAAAAATGTTTTGAGGGATCGCATTTTTCGAGGAGTTGCATTTTGAGCCATCGCATGTAAATTACATTAAACACATAGGGAAAATTATCGGGACCGCGATGCTATTTCGAGTGAGCCCGACATTACGAGCCATCGCATTTCGAGCCATCGCGATTTCACTGTAGTTCAAAGGTCGTGGGAGCAGGGAGTGACATCCGCTGTCCCGGGAATTCAGTTTTGCACAATGCGTAGTCGGCGTGGATGTTTCTGAGGATTCTTGAATAACCAGATGACCTCGGCCCGCATGTCGAGCCCGCCGAGGCATTTGATGGTCTCAGAGTGTATTTATTTGAAGTTTGAATTAAAGGTTGTGGAGATATAAAGCTTTAACGCACATTTTAAAGTCATTTGACTTTGATATTGCGCATGTGGGCCGCATGGGTGGGCTATAGAATGAAAATATGGATGATGAAAAGGAAGTATTGGAAGTTGGAAGTAAATTGGAGTAACAATTGTGGAGATATGAGGTATGTAAAAACTTTAACGCAGATTTTATAATAACGCAAACTTGTAAGTCATTTGGCCTTGACCTTGGGGCATAGGGGTCGCAGAATGAATATATGGACGATGACCAATAAGCATGCAAAGTTTCAAGCAAATCCGACTTATGGTTAAAGAGAGTAGGTATCTGAAAACTTTAACGAAAATTTTGACCTTGGGCACAGGGGCCGCATGAGTGGGATACAGCATGAATATATGGATGATGAATAATACGCATACGAAGATGGATGGACGGAGTGATGGGAGGGCGGGCAGGCGGCCGGGCGGGCAGGTGGGGGCGCGAGCGCACACGAACGTGCGCACGCACGCACGCACCCACGCACTACTAGACGACAAAAGTGTTTCACGTTTCTACGGAATATATTGCTTTGTTGCAATATTTCACGCATTTAATTGGAACCAAGTGTGTAAAAGTTGCCACAAAAATGGATGTGCAAGCCAGATCGCACAGTCGGAAGCGCAAATCTGCGGACGTGACATTTGATCGGGGTGAAATTCCGCAATCTAATATCGCGGGGGAGGTAGATCCACCTTACGACATGTCACTTCCTGAAAATTGGAGTGTGCAGAAGTTAAAATCTGAACTACGGCAACAGGGAAAATCCCCAGGCCTTCGACAGAAAAAATGTTGTTTAGTTCACCTATATCGGTCGGCGACATCAAATTAAAGATCAACAAGCAGTGCGGTTATATCAACAGACATAACCTCTAACCAGCGCGCTGCGGTTATATCAACAGATGACGTCATTGCACAGTCGGTTGCGCAGACATCGCCCAGAGGCAGTAACCATGGTCGCGGTGTCGCTTTATCTGAGCATGCACAATCGCACACAGTACATCGCAGTGAAACCGAAACTAGACTTTGGGAATCTCCGGGCGACAACAACATTGCAGATTTGCAGGCCAGTGTGTCTGCTTTACAGCAGACCGTCGCAAAACTTTCCGATAACATGGATAAACTTATACAGCAAAATGATCAAACTAATTTGACATCCGCTCACATTCATTCTCATGTCGCACCCGAGTTACCATCCGTGTCTGGCCAGCCAGTGTTAGCAGGTGCGTCATTCGTGGAAATTAACTTATTCATGAACAGTCTGTTGTACAACAATAATAACAACAACAACAATGTCAGTTCCATAAAAATGCTCGGTCAACATACCGGTACACTGCTGAGGCATTGCCTTTCGTAGAAACAGTTCATCCTAATGTCAAACGAAACATTCAGGAAGGTAAAGACGTGAATTTGGCCTCGTTGTTGATACCTTATAAGTTATTACAATTGTCAGCGGTAACCAAAAACCGGATGTACACTTAAACACTGAATTAGGTTTGCCACAATTCATTCAGGCATTCGCCGTCTATAAAAACATCATGTGCCAGGTGCATCCTAATAGGTGACCAGAATTAGATATGTATGAGCGTGATATAATTGACATGGCATCCAGGTATGGGGGTCGTGGCTTTTGTGGCTTTTATGAGTACCACAAATCTTTCTCAGCACAGGCTGCAGCACATCTCCGCTTCCATGCCATGAAAATAGACTGGTCAGTTAGGAATAATAGGTTGTTTTGTTCCATATTTTCAAATTACAAGGCTGTCTCTGTTAGTACAACGGAAATGTACAATAAGGCCAGTAGAGTTACCACGACTGCTGGGAGTTTTGCCAACCGTGCATATTCTACCAAAGATCTTTTGGGTCGCATGCGAGTGATTCACAATGGAAACGAGATTTGTAACAATTGCAACACTATGCGTGGTTGCCATGCGTCTCAATGCAGACATGTGCATTTGTGTTTAGTATGTAAACAGAATGATCACTCTAAAATGAATTGTCAGAATTCAAACAAGAGTTGTCAGAAGACAACGAAGCTCGCCTGTTGGCAGCCTTCACTCAAACTTGGCACAGTTGCATAAAAAAACATGAATATTATATAACTTGACCTTGGGTTAAGGGGCGTGCGGTGGACCTTGCCATTGGGGTCAGTGGTGCAAGGTGGGTCGTGGGTTTGCTATAGCATAATATATTATATTAAGATAAACGCATGTATGAAATATCAATGCGCTCCCTGAAAACAGAAGTAAAACAAAATTTAACCCAACATTAAGTTTATGAACGCACTAAGTTGGTTTTTTTCTACATCATGATAGCTATTCACATGAGGAATGCATGTATGAATGTGCTAAGTTTGTGACCTTGAGGAAAGGGGTGTTATAAGAAATAGCATTATAAGATGTTAAGAAATTTACCCCAACGTTAAGTTTGTGAATGTGCTAAGTTTGTGACCTTGACCTTGGGGAAGGGGTGGGTCATGGATTTCCTATAGCACGATAGAGTATCATCAGATGACTGCATGTATGAAATATTAAGGCGTTCCCTGTAAAGAAACAGAAGTTATAACAAGAGGGCCATGATGGCCCTAATTCGCTCACCTGACTCCATGAACACCAGAGGAGAATGTGACATTGAAAAAATTGTGCTATTTTTAGATGGCGGTCATCTTGGATTAAGCGACGACTCATTTTACCAAATCTGAAAATGCTTCACCCAAGGATTTTAACTTGCTATGAAGTTTGGCCAGCATCGGCCATGTGGTTCCTGAGAAAAAGACGTTCAAAATCTCGAATAAATGGATCTTTTGGTGGCCATCATGGATGACATAATCATCCGATTCCGACAAATATTGCACCAGAGCACAATTTGATATATGGCATGAGCAAATTCGGTCAAAAATAAAATTTGACCCCAATTTGACCCCACGGGCCATGCCCATTTTTGACCCTGGGGTCACCATTTTCACAACTTTGAAAGAGCATTGTAAATCGATCATTCCTACCAAGTTTAGTCGAAATCCGGCCAGCGGTTCATGAGAAGAAGATTGTTTAAGAATGTATGCTATTTTTAGACGGCGGCCATCTTGGATTAGCGATGACCTCAATTTTAACAAATCTGAAAAGGCTTCACCCATGGACCATAACTTATGCATAGCGGGTGTGAATGTCTCTTGGTAGACAAGAATAACCCCCCTCCCTCATGATGAAATAATGAACAGATAGCATTTGGCATGTATTGAGGGAGGGGGGGGGGGAGATTTTCCTAGGAAATATCCCCCCCCCCCAACCAACTACCATATGCATAGCGGATGTGGATGTCTCTTTGTAGACAAGAATAACGCACGATTGGGGGAGTATTTCTGATGACATAATGTATGTTGGTGTAGAACAGATAGCATTTGGCATGTATTGAGAGGGGGGGGGGGGGGGAGAGATTTTCCTAGGAAATATTCCCCCCCCTCCCCCCCAACCAACTACCATATGCATAGCGGATGTGGATGTCTCTTTGTAGACAAGAATAACCCACGATTGGGGGAGTATTTCTGATGAAATAAATGTATGTTGGTGTAGAACAGATAGCATTTGGCATGTTATTGAGGGAGGGGGGGGGGGGGGGGAGATTTTCCTACGAAATATCCCCCCCCCAACCAACTACCATATGCATAGCGGATGTGGATGTCTCTTTGTAGACAAGAATAACTCACGATTGGGGGAGTATTTCTGATGAAACTAGAAATGTGGCCTATCGGCACACGAATACCCCCACTGGCAGCCAAAGAAACCGAGGCATTTTTGATAATCCATGCATCGGTGTAGAAGATATAGAGCGGAAGGGAATTTCAATAGGTTTGACCTTTGACCTTCAACTATGACCTTGACCTTGGATGTAGGTGCGTGGTTATTGATCGCGACACACCTTCTCATCCTGAGAAACATTTGTGCCAAGGCATTTGATAATCCATGCATCGGTGTAGAAGATATAGAGCGGAAGGGAATTTCAATAGGTTTGACCTTTGACCTTCAACTGCAACTTTGACCTTGGACGTAGGTGCGTGGTTATTGATTGCGACACACCTTCTCATCATGAGAAACATTTGTGCCAAGCCATTTGATAATCCATGCTTCGGTGTAGAAGATATAGAGCGGAAGGGAATTTCAATAGGTTTGACCTTTGTACCTTCAACTGTGACCTTGGACGTAGGTGCGTGGTTAGCAATTTGATAATCCATGCATCGGTGTAGAAGATATAGAGCGGATGGGAATTTCAATAGGTTTGACCTTTGACCTTCAACTGTGACCTTGACCTTGGACGTAGGTGCGTGGTTATTGATCGCGACACACCTTCTCATCATGAGAAACATTTGTGCCAAGCCATTTGGGAATTTCAATATTTTTTACCTTTGACCTTCAACTGTGACCTTGACCTTGGACGTAGATGCGTAGTTATTGATCGCGACACACCTTCTCATCCTGAGAAACATTTGTGCCAAGGCATTTGATAATCCATGCATCGGTGTAGAAGATATAGAGCGGAAGGGAATTTCAATAGGTTTGACCTTTGACCTTCAACTGTGACCTTGGACGTAGGTGTGTGGTTAGCAATTTGATAATCCATGCATCGGTGTAGAAGATATAGAGCGGAAGGGAATTTCAATAGGTTTGACCTTTGACCTTCAACAGTGACCTTGACCTTGGACGTAGGTGCGTGGTTATTGATCGCGACACACCTTCTCATCTGAAGAAACATTTGTGCCAAGCCAATTGGGAATTTCAATATATTTTTGACCTTTGACCTTCAACTGTGACCTTGACCTTGGGACGTAGGTGCGTGGTTATTGATCGCGACACACCTTCTCATCACGAGAAACATTTGTGCCAAGCCATTTGGGAATTTCAATATTTTTGACCTTTGACCTTCAACTGTGACCTTGACCTTGGACGTAGGTGCGTGATTATTGAACGCGACACACCTTCTCATCATGAAAAACATTTGTGCCAAGCCATTTGATAATGCATGCTTCGGTGTAGAAGATATAGAGCGGATGGGAATTTCAATAGGTTTGACCTTTGACCTTCAACTGTGACCTTGACCTTGGACGTAGGTGCATGGTTATTGATCGCGACACACCTTCTCATCATGAGAAACATTTGTGCCAAGCCATTTGATAATCCATGCATCGGTGTAGAAGATATAGAGCGGAAGGGAATTTCTATAGGTTTGACCTTTGACCTTCAACTGTGACCTTGACCTTGGACGTAGGTGCGTGGTTATTGATTGCGACACACCTTCTCATCATGAGAAACATTTGTGCCAAGCCATTTGATAATCCATGCATCGGTGTAGAAGATATAGAGCGGAAGGGAATTTCCAACAGACCGACAGACCGACCGACCGACAAGCTGACTCCTATATACCCCCAACAAACTTTGTTTGTGGAGGTATAATAATGTATGTTGGTGTAGAACAGATAGCATTTGGCATGTATTGAGGGAGGGTGGGGGGGGTAGATTTTGCTATGAAATATTCCCCCCCCCCCAACCAACTACCATATGCATAGCGGATGTGGATGTCTCTTTGTAGACAAAAATAACCCACGATTGGGGGAGTATTTCTGATGAAATAATGTATGTTGGTGTAGAACAGATAGCATGTGGCATGTATGGTGGGGGGGGGTGGAGATTTTCCTAGGAAATATTACCCCCCCCCCCCCCAACCAACTACCATATGCATAGCGGATGTGGATGTCTCTTTGTAGACAAGAATAACCCACGATTGGGGGAGTATTTATGATGAAATAATGTATGTTGGTGTAGAACAGATAGCATTTGGCATGTATTGAGGGAGGGGGGGGGAGATTTTCCTAGGAAATACTCCCGCAATCACCTGCTATTCTTCTCTACAAAGAGACAATCACATCCACTTTGCATATGGTAGATGGTAGATGGTAGATGTGATATTTCCTAGGATGGCACAATACATGGCACATGCTGTCTGTTCTACACCAACATACATTATTTTGTTTCATCATAAATACATGTACTCCCCAAATCGTGGGCTATTCTTGTCTACAAAGAGACATCCACATCCACTATGCATAGGGTAGATGGTGGCGGGGGGGGGGGGATATTTCCTAGGAAAATCTCCCCCCCCCCCACCACCATTACATGGCACATGCTGTTTGTTCTACACCAACATACATTATTTCATTTCATCAGAAATACTCCCCCAATCGTGGGCTGTTCTTGTCTACAAAGAGACGTCCATATCCACTATGCATATGGTAGATGGTGGCGGGGGGGGGGGATATTTCCTAGGAAAATCTCCCCCCCCCCACCAATACATGCCACATGTGCTTGCTGTTCTACACAGATATATACTGCTTTTATTTTCTAGACCCACCCCCACCATGTGCTATACATTTATACCAATCATATGCAGCTATGGTAGAGATTTAACCTAGAGAACTCTCTACCAGCCAACATACATAATAATTATGGTACGGTAATGGGGAATTATTGCATATACCGGTAAATAGAATCTCTACCGCCCCACCACCACTATATTGTCTATGTATAGATATTATACTAAATTGGAGAGCTCTTTTATAGAAAATACTGCCTCGCCTATTCACATACTTCTCCACAAGCAGACATACATTATCACTATGTTAGTTGGGTATACATGTAAGGATATTACGTCCTCTGTTACCAACAGACTGGTTCTAGCATATGCATTTTGTATGCTCCTGAGCACAATATCAACAATGTATATGAAAATACATTAAAAGTTTTGTGGACAGTGTCTGTGAAGGTGGTGATGGGGGGGTGGGGGGGGGGGAGAATTTCCAGGCGGGGGGGAATATTTCCTAGGCTTAAGCCTGGAAATCTTCCCCGGGGAATTTCCAGGCGGGGGGGGGAATATTTCCTAGGCTTAAGCCTGGAAATCTTCCCCGGGGTCTGGCAAGGGCGGCAACCGCAGACCACCGCCAACTCACATGTATATATACATAATAATTCACATTAATAACACACGTTAGTTCTTGCGGCTAAGGTTTGGCGTGTAGTTCTGTGAAATAAATTTGTTTGTCAGATAAAAAACATTTTCAATGCTGATGTTAACCCTTAGGGCACCATAGCTCATCTACATAGTTAAGTCTGGTACAATAATGGCCGTGTTCGCCGCAAAACCACCTCTCTCAGCCAGAGGTCCCGTGCGGTGTTCACTCAACCCTGTTATGTAAAAATGGCCGACACCTGAGAGAAGGGACCCAGTGGCATCCGCGGCAAACGCATCTCCCGAACAATAAAGGCTATCAGAGTAGCTCGTCTACTTTGCTATACATTGGGGTATTTGCGTAATCAAGTTGTCGAGATCGAGACTAGCACATGCACAGTATCAGCTTATCTACACAATTAATTCGGGTGTTACATTGGCCACATACGCCACTAGGTCATTTCTCTCAGCCAGGGCTCCCGGTATTCACTCAACATGTCCACTTGCATGACTTAACATCGACTGTACATGAGATTATGGGTTTTATGCAAGTACTATACATTTTGTTCATGTCTGATCAATGTTTTAATTAGTAATTTATATATTTTCTTACAGTGCGCACAATTACTTGATTAAAATTTATTTTATAGAAGGAAATGTGTTAAGCCGTCAGTTGTTCACACAAAAACAAGTTGCCTCTAACCATACCAATATATATAATAGCACATGAGACACAAGTGCTATTTTCTTGTGGCCAGTCTATTCTATTCTATTGTGTTATAAATGCATTATTCATGTGCATAGTGCACAGAAAAAGAAACTACTAGTATGTTTAGTGTACAATCTAGATTTATCGCGACAACCAATGTTCGTAATCACCGGGATGTATGTTGTCTATTCTCCCATTGGCTCAAAGTTTAATGTATATATGTCCTTCCCTACTCCAAGCAGATTCTGTCTCACTGCTTTCCCTGGCTTCTCTCAGGACTCGAGCCTTTAACTGAGTAAGATCCTCTTGTATGTAGATCCCAGTGCCCCTTAGTTTGTTTTTTTTTATCTTTTAATGATTTAACTTTGTCATTGCACGACACAAATTTTATTATGATAGGTTTCGGAACCCGACGTCTCTGTACCCCGATGCGATGTGCTATGTCAATGTCAAACGCCATGCCCATCGTTTCGTTTAACACCTTTATCACCACCTTTGTTGTTTGTTCTGCTGTTTCCTTCTCCTCTTCTTTCTCCAGCGGTAGACCTGGCCCGTTCATTCGTACGCTGTTTCGTCTCGAATATTGTTCCAGTTCGTCTACTCGTTCTATGTTCACCTGTTTCGTCTTCTCTATCTCCTTCTCTAATTTTGCTATCGTCTGATCTTTCGCTATTACATTGTCTTTCAATGTCTTTATATTTTTTGTTAAGGTGTCAATTTCTATGTTGCTTGTATGTAGCTCTCCTTCTACTATATCGATTCTGTGCACCACCGATCTATATACTTCGTCCTTTACTTTCATAACAATTTCGTTCATTTTACTGTCGATCATTTTTTGACACCATATTGTCTATTTTGTTATTGATCTTTTTGATTTGTTCGCAGATAGCTTGAGTTGTTTTTTGGTTTTCAACCAATTGTTTGTCCATGTTCTGCAATTCTGTTACATGTTCCATTTCGGGTTTTTCCATTTTCTGTGTTCGTTTCTTTTCTTTTGGTTTGAATATTTGGTATTTGGATTTTATGCTGTCTTCTTCGGCCTGTTTAGCATCTAGATCAAAACTATGATCACCAATGTCACTTGCACTTGACACTTCGTACCGTTTTCGTTTTTTGTCGAGTTCTTCACTTGTTTTACTGTTATTTTCTGTTTCAACCTCTATATGTTTCTCTGTATAGCTATCTTTATATTTTATGTATTTATTACATATTCATTATTGTTGAAATAACACACTTTTTCATAATTCAGTGACCCTCACCCGTTTATGTGTCCATTTTACATGTGTGTTTCATTTCTTTTTTCAGTGAGTATAGTTTTTAAATTTTTGAGCGGCAACTTTCCTGGCGATCAAACCCTACATCCTTGGACCACATGAACACGATTCAGAGATAATTCAGAGGCATTGGAAAGGTTGGTCAGGTCGGACAAATGCTGGACCAATACTTTTGACAAAAATATGATTCTTTATTGAAATATAGAATTCAAATATACAAAAAGACCAGTCAGAAATGTAATTATTATTATTATTATTACATAAACATGAACTATGCATTTCCCATACTGTTGACTTGAACATGTCATTTTCGGTTTTTATTTTTGTATCAGCTAGATCTCGTTTGATAATACTATATCAGCCGATACGCACACAATCCTAAATATTTTTTTCTGCAATTTTTCTCATTTCTCATCAAAAGTTTTTGCTTTTTGCTGTTACCACTCAGTTGAACAGTCTCGATGAGACGGTACAACTGAGTGGTAAATCATGTACAATTGGGTGTATCTCCGCCGGACGAATCGTATGAAGTTTCCGAAGCGACTGTAATGTACTGTGTTGTCATTTGAGGATTTTTCATGAATCAACTAGAGAAAGAGAGCAGCAGGGGCTCACGCCGGCTGCCGCCTGGACCGACAAATAACAAGAGCTCCGCGGAGCAAAATGTCCCGCCTGGCGCAGTTTGATAGTATATAAGGAGCTTGTAATAACCTTGGGGTTAGTGAGCACCATGGGCTTTCTGTAGAATGATGCGGGATGTTGTTACAAATGCATGTATGGAATATTAAAGCATAAACTGAGCGTTAATTTCTAAGTCAGTGACCTTGACCTTTGAGGATAGCGGGCACCATGGGCTTTCTGTAGAATGATGCGGGATGTTGTTACAAATGCATATATGGAATATTAAAGCATAAACTGAGCGTTAACTTTTCCAAACACGGAAATTTCTAAGTCAGTGACCTTGACCTTTGGGGTTAGCGGGCACTATGGGCTTTCTGTAGAATGATGCGGGATGTTGTTACAAATGCATGTATAGAACATTAAAGCATAAACTGAGCGTTAATTTTCCAAACACGGAAATCAGTGACCTTGACCTTAGCGGGCACCATGGGCTTTCTGTAGAATGATGGGCTTTCTGTAGTATGATGCGGGATGTTGTTACAAATGCATGTATGGAATATTAAAGCATAAACTGAGCGTTAATTTCTAAGTCAGCGACTTTGACCTTTGGGGTTTCGGGCACCATGGGCTTTCTGTAGAATGATACGGGATGTTGTTACAAATGCATGTATGGAATATTAAAGCATAAAATGAGTGTTAATTTTTCCAAACACGGAAATTTCTAAGTCAGTGACCTTGACCTTTGGGGTTAGCGGGCACCATGGGCTTTCTGTAGAATGATGCAGGATGTTGTTACAAATGCATGTATGGGATATTAAACCATAAAGTGAGCGTTAATTTGTGCAAACACGGAAATTTCTAAGTCAGTGACCTTGACCTTTGGGGTTATTTGGGGTTAGCGGGCACCATGGGCTTTCTGTAGAATGATGCGGGATGTTGTTACAAATGCATGTATGGAATATTAAACCATAAAGTGAGCGTTAATTTGTGCAAACATGGAAATTTCTAAGTCAGTGACCTTGACCTTTGGGGTTATTTGGGGTTAGTGGGCACCATGGGCTTTTTGTAGAATGATGCGATGTTATTGTTACAAATGCATGTATGGAATATTAAACCATAAAGTGAGCGTTAATTTTTCCAAACACGGAAGTTTCTAAGTCAGTGACCTTGACCTTTGGGGTTATTTGGGGTTAGCGGGCACTATGGGCTTTCTTTAGAATGATGCGGGATGTTGTTACAAATGCATGTATGGAATATTAAACCATAAAGTGAGCGTTAATTTGTACAAACACGGAAATTTCTAAGTCAGTGACCTTGACCTTTGGGGTTATTTGGGGTTAGCGGGCACCATGGGCTTTCTGTAGAATGATGCGGGATGTTGTTACAAATGCATGTATGGAATATTAAAGCATTCCATTGAGGGAAACAGAAGATACAATGAAAATTAACCTGAGCGTTAAGTTTTAGAAACAGAGCTAAACGCAAAAACTTAACGTTGAATGCATGTGAAAAGTAGGTCAATGAACCATGAAAAGTAGGTGAAGGTGACATGGGCTCCCTCTGTGTGAGATGGTTACACCACAGTGTTGATGTATACCAAGTATGGAGGTCGTAGGAGTTATAGTTTTGTGGAAAGTGAGCTAAACGCAAAAACTTAACGTGAAATGTTGACGCCGCCAAGCCTGCCGACGCCGCCTGCCGCCGCCGCCGCCGCCGCCGCCGCCGACGCCGCCGCCAACGGAAAAGCTATGCCTATGTCCCGCTTCTGCTAAAGCAGGCGGGACAAAAACCACAAATATTTCACAAAATTTAACGCAAATTTCTATGTAATTTGACTTTGACATTGGACATGAAGGCTGCATGGAATGTAAATATAGATGATGATAAGAAAGTATTTGAAGTTTGAAGTGAATCCGACATACCGTTGCAGAGATAATGGGTACCCGAAAACTTTAACGCAAATATTACGGATGCAAATATCTAAGTAAGTTGACCTTGACCTTGGACATGAAGACCCTATGAGTATGGTTTTGTTTGTTTGTTTGTTTGTTGGGCTTTAACGGCCTATCAACAGCTAAGGTTATTTAAGGCCGGGTCAAAGGGTTTAGTACTAAATACCATATATTACCTGTACAAGTACATGTACATGTTCAAGTACATATACAAATGGGGGGAAAATCCCAAAATCAGAACTGAATATTTACAATAACAAAACTATATATTCAGCCCTGAAATCAGAATAATCCTGATTTGATGCCAGGTCCTCGCCACACCAGAATCACTTTGCCCCTCCCAAAAGCAGTATGATCAGTAATAATCTTATTACTTTTATAATGGGCAATAACCCAATTCAACTCCCAGGTAACAAAAGAGCCAAAGATAAAAACATACCTGAGGGCCAAACCAGGCAAATCGTGATTCCTATAACATGTATAAGGAGAAACCCCTACCGTTCATTTACGCCGTCTTGTTCGCCCGACCACCACCCACCTTATGAGTATGGTATGAAATGAAAATATGAAAATAAGAAAGTATCTGAAGTTTGAGGTCAATCCGACTTACCATTACAGAGATAATGGGTACCCGAAAAATTTAACATGGACGGACAGACAGAATTATGAACAAGAGGGCCATGATGGCCCTAATTCGCTCACCTGACTCCATGAACACCAGAGGAGAATGTGACATTGAGTTCATGTGTTTTAAAAAAATTGTGCTATTTTTAGATGGCGGTCATCTTGGATTAAGCAATGACTCATTTTACCAAATCTGAAAATGCTTCACCCAAGGATCTTAACTTACTATGAAGTTTGGCCATCATCGGCCATGTGGTTTCTGAGAAAAAGACGTTCAAAATCTCAAAACCTCATCGATACCTTCAATTTGATATATGACATTAGCATATTCGGTCAAAAATAAAATTTGACCCCACGGGCCACTCCCATTTTTGACCCTGGGGTAACCATTTTCACAAATTTGAAAGCATTGTATATCAATCATTCCTACCAAGTTTCATCGAAATCCGGCCAGCGGTTCATGAGAAGAAGATTTAAGAATTTGTGCTATTTTTAGACTGCGGACATCTTGGATTAGCGACGACCTCCATTTTAACAAATCTGAAAAGGCTTCACCCATGGACCATAACTCTTACGTTTGGCTACCATGGGCCAAGCGGTTCATGTGAAGAAGAATTTTTAAATCTCTAATAAAAGAACGACCTTTTGACCTTTCGGCGGCCATCTTGGATGACCTAACAATCCGATTTCGACAAAAAATGCACCAGAGTGATCGCCTCGTTGATACCTTCAATTTAATATATGACAAGACCATATTCCGTCAAAAATAAAATTTGACCCCACGGGCCACGCCCATTTTTGACCCCAGGGTCACCATTTTAACAACTTTGAAAGAGCATTGTACATCGATCATTCCTAGCAAGTTTCGTCGAAATCCGGCTAGCGGTTCATGAGAAGAAGATTTTTTAAGAATTTATGCTATTTTTAGACGGCGGCCATCTTGCATTAGCGATGACCTCCATTTTAACAAATCTGAAAAAGGCTTCACCCATGGACCATAACTCTTAAGTTTGGCTAACATGGGCCAAGCGGTTCATGTGAAGAAGAATTTTTAAATCTCTAATAAAAGAACGACCTTTTGACCTTTCGGCGGCCATCTTGAATGACCTAACCATCCGATTTCGACAAAAAATGCACAGAGTGATCGCCTCGTTGATACCTTCAATTTGATATATGACAAGACCATATTCGGTCAAAAATAAAATTTGACCCCAATTTGATCCCACGGGCCACGCCCATTTTTGACCACAGGGTCACCATTTTAACAACTTTGAAAGAGCATTGTACATCGATCAGTCCTACCAAGTTTTGTCGAAATCCGGTCGGCGGTTCTTGAGAAGAAAATTTTTGAAGAATTTGTGCTATTTTTAGACGGCGGCCATCTTTGATTACGTAATGATGTAATTTTTAACAATTTTGTAATCCCCCTACCTAAGGACCATGACCATGAAGTTTGGTGACTATAGGCCCAATGGTTACGGAGGAGAAGACGTTTGAAAATGTTCACGGACGACGACGACGACGGACGACGGACGACGGACGACGGACACATTGCGGTAACAATAGCTCACATGAGCTTCGCTCAGGTGAGCTAAAAATATATACCCCTCGACATACCTCGTATGTCAGGGGTATAATAATTGATGCACTGTACGACTATATGAGCATTTTGATTGCAAAAATGCTAAAATGTGTATGGCATGGTTATATGTAGCTTCAGGTACCACGTAGTTCATACATTAATTCATGGTCAAATGAACAAGGTATTTCGAGTGTGTGTTCATGCACAAATTAACATGTTGCAGAGCACTGAGACAAATCAGTCTGCTGGACGTGTGAACGTATTGTGTTGACATTTAATTATGGTCTATGACACAATAATTAAGGAACGTAATGTGTGGTGATACCAAGGTGCTTCAGAAGCCAGAAGCCAATACCCGTTTTGTATGCCCGTGTTTGGTCAAATGCATAAACGGCATATTTAGTCAAATGCATATATTTCAGTAATGAAATGCATATTTACATGTACTCGTCCAAATTTAATGAATATCATGTGTTCAAATACCATGTTGCTTCCAGGATAAATATATAAATTCTCTTTCAGTGATCATAAGAATTATTAATATATTCACTATTTGGTTTCTATTTGAAGGTACTTTACTTTAGCAATTAGACACATGCTGAATGCTCATATGAATTGTTTTGGGTATTCACGAACGTGTTTTGCGGCCACTTGTATAAGCATCAATGATTCAATAACATGATATGTTGTAATATGAATATATGTCATCCAGGCAAATGAACATATTGGTAGGTTATATGAATGTGTGTTCAAACATCAGCAAGCACATTTGGTTGGTTATATAAAGGTTTGTCAGGGACAACATAACATATGTTATATTAATTAAGGTAATTCAGGGACACGATATTTGGTTTTGGGACGATACAAAAAGAGAGATTTGTGTATTGTGATATCATATAACAGTGATTCCGAGATGAATACTCGTACACATTATCTACAGTCATGAATTTCTGATTTATTGGTGTTTAATGGCCTATCAACAGCTATGGTCATTTAAGGCCAGGTGTGATCCTGTATTTCACTGGCTGCACAGAGGTGGGGGGGGGGGGGCAATGGGATCCCAAAATCAGAACGGAAAATTTACATCGAAAAAAAATAATATTAGTCCTGACATTAGAATAACTTGTCCTGGTACCAGGTCCATACCACACCAAAGTGTCATTTGGTCCCTTTCCCTAAACGTAATAGGATTATGATATAACCCTATTCAACTGTCACATACAAGAATGCCAAAGACATACATGAGGGCCAAACCATGTCTCCGGTCTGGATTCCAGTAAGGAAGAAACCTGATCGCTAAATGATCCATCGCATGCTCCCACGTGATGTTATATAAAGGGTTTTCAGGGACCAATACACATGTATGGACATATGTCGTGTTTCAGTAGCATACGTATGGTGCCTGTTAACAGTTATACGTTTCACCCACTCAGTAAATAGTATACTGGAATATGAACATATTTTATCGAACAACTGGGATTATCTGTGGTCATACAACGATGTTTCATGGACACATGAATGTGCTGTGTGGCCATATGATAGTGTGTCCTTGATACAATAACGAGCTGTGTCACCATATGAAACGGAACAAGGAATGTTGGAGGAAAGAAAGGCAGTATCTCTCGAATCAAGAACTTCCATTGATACAACTGTGTAATTATGAGTAGTTGTAATAGTGTTTCTGCGACAATGAATCATGTTATGTACACTCTCTGGCGGCATATTAATGGTTGGAAGCTTTGCTTCATTGAGTAGATGCAGATGAGGCTATGTATAATAATCATTAACTTGCAGTGTGCATCATATAATTATTAGCTTTGTTTCCACATTTAAAAAATACACACACACTAGCTGTACATGTAGATCTAATGAATCATGTTTTGTTTTCAACATACAATGTTACAGTACTTATTTATAAAATGGTTGGATGTTTCCGTCTTCTTTTTATGTATTTTAGCATGTTTACTGGCTACACACATATAGAACACTACGCAATACAAATCATTCACCCAGCATCGTAGGACTGATAATAATTTGATGTTGAATTATTGACAATAATAACAATATGCATTATGATACATAATTCTGGTCATAATCATGACTGAAAAATGATGTACAGATGGACGACACATATACACAATGTGTCTGAAATATATGTGTACTTGTATAATTATTATACAAACACTGCGTTTCAGATATGTGAATAAATGGAAGATGTAGAAGGATGAAATAGATTTTTGACAAATCATTTAATGGTATATTTCTATCACATTTCTGAATCCAATTGTACCAATGGTCATCTAAAAAAAAGTGATGGTTGGTAAAAAAAAATGTCTTTATTTTATTCAAATTAAATTAACTATTGCCATATTATCCCCTATTTATCACAATAATTGATAGTATATCGTGGAATAAAACAAATCAGCTTAGAATGTTATCAACACATTGGTGTATATAGTTGATATACATGTAGTCTGTTTGTGGTCGATAGCGCCAAGTACAATTGAGTATCTGAGACAACAGCTGAGACACAAATCCTGTAACTATATAACTATTAATATGGCGGTATGACTAACGTGCGCATTGGAGATTTTTGGCGCATTGGGCGCATTGGAGATTTCGCGGCGCATTGGAGTTTTATATGCTATATATCTTCTAAATAATAGCATAAAATTCATTGTTTATTGTTGTATATAATATACTATTACATATCTATAATATATATTTAAGTCAAGGTGATACAGTGTGACTGAGTGTTTGTCCGTCTGTGCATCCACCACATTAATTTATTCAGTGGTTGCAATGATTCATCGTACGGTCGTGGATTTGGCACAGCATGGTAGTAGAGCCTTACAGGAATGCATGTGTGAAATATTAAGCATTTTAGATGAAGGAAATAGAAGTTATAACAATATTTCTCTGATGTTAAGTTTAGTGACGCATGGACGCATGGACGCACGGACGCACAGACGCACAGACAGGGGGGGGGGGGGGTATAAATATAATAATTTTAGGAAGTTATTGTGGAATACGTTTTACAATAGAAATATAGTGGGTGATGTAACTAAACATGCAACAGTCTTCATCTAAGGAGAAACATACTGATTATTTGTGTTTCATTAATTGTATATTTACGAAAAATGACTCAAACCGACAAATATACCATATTTCGTTTTCAAACAATACAAATCAGTCTAATCAATGAGAAATTTGTGATTTTTAAACATTGCTAACTGTTCGCGGGTGAGATACATGTACTTCAAAAGAAAGTAAAATATACATCCCGTGAGTTAAAAGAGTCCATACATATGGCATACAAATTGGAATTTAGTATTGTTTTAGACTCTATATGTCTGCAAACATTCAACATTGGATAGGATTTCCATATCACGACCATGGCATACATAGAATAAAGCAGTATTAGCGTAAAGTAGTTTAGTCACTCTTGGTCATGTGACTTATCATGATATATCGAAGGTAACATCAATGTTTAAGGCGCAATGATGGGTTGACGAGAATGTGCCTGGCATGTAGGCCTGGTATCAAATGGTTTCATAAAGACCAAAATTTGGCGACGCTATCATGTTTTAATATAGCCTGACCGAACTGTTGCGTACAAACAATATTTCCATTTCATTGAACAAATACATGACTGACTAAATTGACACAACATACACCTTTTTATTAATAATTCTGCAATATACTACATATAAAATGTATGGTGAATATATTACATATAAAATGTATGGTGAATATACTACATATAAAATGTATGGTGAATGTATGGTGAATATACCGTATTTACCCTATGTATTGGGACACCCTTTATATTGGGACACCCCCGTTTTGGGGAGAAATAATTATTTTTTAGGAAACAAGTTTTGGGACACATCACAATTTTAAAAAAAAAATCAATAATTTCTGCACCTTAAGTATTGGGACATCTCTTCTTTTTTTTTTAAATACTTTTAAACACAGTCGGGGATTCCGCTGGGGAAAATAAAAAAATCGCCACTCCAATTTTTTTTATTTTTTTTCACCGGCTACTGGTCATGCCGACTATTGGCACGTCTCGCTATAAATAGAGGCCATCGCTGATTAACTAATATAACACAGTGCTGACGGTAAATCTGAGCTCTGTTGATTAAATAGATTACCAATAAACCGTATACATCGACAATGCCGCCTGTCAATGCCGGAATGTGATTTATTTGCGAAAATTATTTCGATTCACACGGAAATACTCCTGATACATCGCCCCGCCCGCTCATCAATATTCACGAGTATCCATGTATCCGAAAGTATAGTACAGTGCGATCCGGAAGTACAAACGGAAGTCCGCCGACATACAACCTTCCGTGTTGCTTATCCGAACCGTGCTATATCCGTTCTCGCCCAAGACGCATCATAATGTCAACAAAAAATACATGTACACTGTACACTGTGACTGCGAAGAATGAACGACGTCGCCAATGCTATAATATGCCATAAGTTTTCACTGTTATCTTCGCATGTAATAAATATATTGAATCCAAGAATTGTTAACGTCATGTTTTATTTATTTATTCATCATGTTCATGTAGAATGTAGATCTATGCAGGTCCGTGCAATCCATATTGTAAACGCGTGTAGAAAAAAGTGTAGTAAACCGTGTAGCCATCATCATTAGATGACGCAATGACTCAATGACCGATATCCTGTTCCATCAGCTGCAACGTCACGTGACAAGCTCGTGCGTTGCAAACTGTGATTTACTCATATGGTGAGCACAGGTGGAAGACTCGGACCTATGACACCAAAATAAATGCCAATTAAAAAATCCCATTATCCCACCCACCTGGTATCGTACTGTACATGACGTTAATAATAGAACGAGATCAAGTGGGTGGGGTGATGGATATTTTTGTAATGGTCATTTTCTTTGCGTCACACGTCCGACTATTCCACCTGTGGGTTTGAGTACGCACAGAGTTTTAACCCTTTCAACACCACAGACCTGTATAGACATGTTTTGCCCGACGTGTTATAATTTTGCGCCAGTTCATGAGGTAATCAGGCTTATCACGTGAGATTTTCGACGAAGATGAATCTGATAATTGTGTACCGTACATTTTCTGTAAACGATATCGAATGTTGACGAATATTAAATTAGTAATTATTACGCATTTGCTCTGAAAATTTTATCAACTTTCCGATATATTTGTAGAAAAGTCAAATCATTCTCGGCGAAAATCTCGAGGTATATAATAAAGTTGATTATCTCATGCACTGGCTCAATTATGATGTAGCGAAACAAGGCCAGCTGTGTACATGTGCCGGGGGCGTGGGCAGTGCTGTAACAATTTAGTTAATCTGGGTCGAGTTAATCTGCGCCACTGATACGCGATCTCCGATTGGTCAGCCTTTTACACCTAATTAATATTCCACCAATGGTGAGCGCGAACGCATGCCGGAAAAATTCAATCGAGCACATACAATTAGCACTGCTTTGTTACTGGGACCAATAATTGATGTTATTCCCAGTTTGCTCGGATTAATTTACGAAATGTGCAAACGTGATCAGCTGCACATTCACATCGGTGAGATAAAAGGAGGCTATGCGTCCATATAAAAAAAAAAAAAAAAAAAAACAAAAAAAAAAAATATCGTTTATTTTGGGTCTAATTTGGGAAAAAATCGCAAATTTAATACGATTTCTGACAATAGTCGTGTTACAAATTTAACACGATTTTGATATACAAATTGGCAAACAATTCGGGAGCCAAGGCACAACCGTGTACTAACCGAAATTTCGAGGATACAAACTTTCAATATTAATAATTGGGACACCAAACAAAATAATTAATTTATTTTATATTATGTATTGGGACACGTATAATTTTATTTATTTTTTACTGTCCCAATACATAGGGTAAATACGGTACTACATATAAACAGCAGTAGAGGTGTTTAAGCAGCAATAGTTTACACATAGTAAATATGACGAGCCAATTATTTTTTAAAATGTGTGTTTTCAGTTCAAGTGACCAAGTAACGTGCCATATGTTCAGTCCCTCCGATAAGATGTGATGACAGGTAGATTCAAAAACCGAAATGAATAATCTTTAATTTGATACCAGTTATAATTTGTCGCTGAAAAGGTGCAACGGTTTCGAAATTTAGGTCCTTTGTCAAATTTGGCGCCGGTGTCAGATAGAATATTGACCCGCGCGGAATAATGACCCGCGGGTCATTGTTATTGACGCTATAGAATAGTGACCCCCTGTGGTAAAATGACCCCCTCCCCCCACTACGTAATTTTTTTTTTTGTCACAAAGTTACCGAAAGTGTACGGTATCATGTACAATCATAAAAAAACACTTGGGGACTGGGACCCCTAGCACCAGGGGAGGGTGAGGGGGGGGGGTCAATATTCTATGGCCGTGGTAAAATGACCCACCCCCATGAAAAGATTTAATTGGGTTCTTATGGGTCACAATTAAATCTAATTGATAATACAAACATAAAAACACACCAGGGAGGGGGGTGGGGGGGGGGGGGGTAAATATTATATGTCCGTGGTAAAAAAAAAAAAAGATGAACCCACCACCCCCCTATAAATAAATTTTTTTTTTCTTATGGGTCACAATTAATTCTAATTTGATAATACAAATTCTGAAAGTGTATGGTATCATGTACAAAACATAAAACACACACACTTGGGACCCTCAGCACCAGGGAGGGGGGGGGGTCTAATATTCTATGGCCGTTGTAAAAGGGGGACCCCCCCCCCCCCCCCCCCATGTAAAGATTTTATTGGGTTATTATGGGTCACAATTAATTATAATTGTTTATACAAAGTTCTGAAAGTGTATGGTATCATGTAAAAACATAAGAAAACACACACTTGGAACCCCCAACCCCCAACACCAGGAGGGGGGGGGGGGGGGGGGGGGGGTGGGTCAATATTCTATGGCCGTGGTAAAATGACCCACCCCATGTAAAGATTTATTTGGGTTCTTATGGGACAACTATTAATTCTAATTGATAATACAAAGTTTCTGAAAGTGTATGGTATCATGTACAAACATAAAACACACACTTGGGGACCCCCAGCACCAGGGGAGGGGGGGGGGGTCAATATTTTCATTTGGCCGTGGTAAAATGACCCACCCCTATGTAAAGATTTATTTGGGTTCTTGTGGGTCACAATTAATTTCTAATTGAATACAAAGTTCTGAAAGTGTATGGTATCATGTACAAACATAAGAAACACACACTTGGGACCCCCAACACCAGGAGGGTGGGGGGTGGGGGTCAATATTCTATGTCTGTGGTAAAATGACCCCCACCCCATGTAAAGATTTATTTGTGTTCTTATGGGTCACAATTACCTACATTAGAATCTAAACTAAAATACATATAAACTGATAAAACTCTTGCCTATACTGGTTGGAAATGTTAAGTTGACTTATTTGCTGGATTTTTCCATCTTGCAGAACATGGCAGGGTTACCTGTGTACCATAAATAAATCTACCTGTAATTAATTCCAGGTGTTGTTTTTAAGACCAGTGGTGTTTTCTTAAGCTCTAGAGGGTGACAATATACTTGCTGATTACACTGGCCACAAAATATTAGGCCAATTCCCATTTACCAGAGAGAGAGGAGGGAAGGGGGGGGGGGGGGTCAATATTCTATGGCCGTGGTAAAATGACCCCCCCCCCCTCCCCCCATGTAAAGATTTATTTGGGTTATTATGGGTCACAATTAATTCTAATTGATTATACAAAGTTCCGAAAGTGTATGGTATCATGTACAAACATAAGAAACACACACTTGGACAGGGTTGGTCGGTATTTCCCAGGGCGGTATTTCCCACCGCGGGAAATAAGATTCTAGGTGGGAAATAAGAATTATTTTCCTATTTTTCTTGGTTAGTAAGTAATTTTGTTTTTCATTCATTTGTTTTAACAATACTGCTATATAATGATATACTGATCTCTATAGGTCATGTATGGTTATCTTATACATCAGAAATAGATATATAGGAAGTGGGTAGTGCTGGGAAAAACCTTTTCTTCCATGCCAATGATGTTCTTTTGAGTGTATTTTTGGGACGAAAAGTTTTTCTCAGTTTCTTTTATTTTATGTTGTGTTATCTTCTGGCTCATAAGACTGTTTTCCCCCTGATGTGTGTTTGACTGGACACCTGTGTGCCACTATCAGTGCTGGACATTGTCTGAGATTCAGATAACACAATACTGTCTATCTCACTGCATTGTCTCACACCTGTGCATAATTAATGCATTATCACATTTCACCAACACCTACATGAAAATGTAACTGCTGGTCTGAGGATTGAAATTGTCTCTTATCTAAACAATAACAAATAATATGCAAAAATGGCATTTCAATTGATAGCATAACCATGGTAATAGGGACTTTCAAGATAGATATGGTAACTTGGTAATACATGTAACTATTTGTAGTTTCTATATTTTGATGCTGAGCCCCATATTTATGGATGGTTATTATACCAGTCAAAACAGTTCATTGTAATAAGCTGCAACACTATCAGTTACATGTACTTGTCTGTCTTAATATAAAAAAAAGAGAACTAAGTCTGTAAATTTCCCATTTCCCTGTATTTCCCGCCGTTCAGGGAAATCAGCTTATTTCCCGGGAAATTGCCAACCCTGCACTTGGGACCCCCAACACCAGGGACGGGTTTGGGGGGGGGGGAGGGGGGAGGGGTGTCAATATTATATGGCCGTGGTAAAATGACCCACCTCCATGTAAAGATTTATTTGGGTTCTTATGGGTCACAATTAATTCTAATTGATAATACAAAGTTCCGAAAGTGTATGGTAGCATGTACAAACATAAAACTATTAAAACAGCCTATTATAACCATGAGTCACACAAGACAAAACACAAGAAACACACACTTGGAACCCCCAGCACCAGGGGGGTCAATATTAATACCCCTGGCCGAGCTAAAATGACCCCCCGCCCCCCAGGAGGGGGGGGGTCGGGGGGGGTCAATATTCTATGGCCGTGGTAAAATGACCCCCCCCCCCCTCCCCTCCCCCATGTAAAGATTTATTTGGGTTATTATGGGTCACAATTAATTCTAATTGATTATACAAAGTTCCGAAAGTGTATGGTATCATGTACAAACATAAGAAAACAACACACTTGGACAGGGTTGGGTCGGTATTTCCCGGGGCGGTATTTCCCACCGCGGGAAATAAGATTCTAGGTGGGAAATACTGGGAAATAAGAATTATTTTCCTATTTTTCTTGGTTAAGTAAGTTTTTCTTCATTCTGTTTTAACAATACTGCTATATAATGATATACTGATCTCTGTAGGTCATGTATGGTTATCTTATACATCAGAAATAGATATATAGGAAGTGGGTAGTGCTGGGAAAAAACCTTTTCTTCCATGCCAATGATGTTCTTTTGAGTGTATTTTTGGGACGAAAAGTTTTTCTCAGTTTCTTTTATTTTATGTTGTGTTATCTTCTGGCTCATAAGACTGTTTTCCCCCTGATGTGTGTTTGACTGGACACCTGTGTGCCACTATCAGTGCTGGACATTGTCTGAGATTCAGATAACACAATACTGTCTATCTCACTGCATTGTCTCACACCTTCTGTGCATAATTAATGCATTATCACATTTCACCAACACCTACATGAAAATGTAACTGCTGGTCTGAGGATTGAAATTGTCTCTTATCTAAACAATAACAAATAATATGCAAAAATGGCATTTCAATTGATAGCATAACCATGGTAATAGGGACTTTCAAGATAGATATGGTAACTTGGTAATACATGTAACTATTTGTAGTTTCTATATTTTGATGCTGAGCCCCATATTTATGGATGGTTATTATACCAGTCAAAACAGTTCATTGTAATAAGCTGCAACACTATCAGTTACATGTACTTGTCTGTCTTAATATAAAAAAAAGAGAACTAAGTCTGATAAATTTCCCATTTCCCTGTATTTCCCGCCGTTCAGGGAAATCAGCTTATTTCACGGGAAATTGCCAACCCTGCACTTGGGACCCCCAACACCAGGGACAGGGAGGTTGGGGGGGGGGGGGGGGGGGTGTCAATATTATGGTATGGCCGTGGTAAAATGACCCACCTCCATGTAAAGATTTATTTGGGTTCTTATGGGTCACAATTAATTCTAATTGATAATACAAAGTTCCGAAAGTGTATGGTAGCATGTACAAACATAAAACTATTAAAACAGCCTATTGTAACCATGAGTCACACAAGACAAAACACAAGAAACACACACTTGGAACCCCCAGCACCAGGGGGGTCAATATTATATGGCCGTGCTAAAATGACCCCCCAGGGAGGGGGGGGGGGGGGTCAATATTCTATGGCCGTGGTAAAATGACCCACCCCCATGTAAAGATTTATTTGGGTTATTATGGGTCACAATTAATTCTAATTGTTTATACAAAGTTCCGAAAGCGTATGGTATCATGTAGTAACAAAAGAAACACACACTTGGGACCCCCAACACCAGGGAGGTGGTGGGGGGGGGGGGTCAATATTCTATGGCCGTGGTAAAATGACCCCCCCCCCCCCATGTAAAGATTTATTTGGGTTATTTTTCATGAAATTTTCAGTTGAACAAGTCAAATATCTGGCAGGAACTCTTATAAACTGAAATTAGTCGACACAAACTACATTCATACTATACGTAGATGATATATGTGTTAGTTGTGGTCGTTAAAGACGTCATTATGACGTCATTATGACGCCAATTAACGTCAAATTGGTCAGACAACGTCAAAGTGGTGGACAATGTACAAAATATGTCACTAAATAGTGCATGTAACAACCAGTTATGTTATAACTGCAAATGTTATTATCATTTTGACGTTTCTAGACATTTGCAACCAGTTCTGAAAGTGTATGGTGTCATGTACAAACATAAAACACACACTTGGGACCTCCAGCACCAGGGAGGGGGGTCAATATTCTATGGCTGTGGTAAAATGACCCCCCCCCCCCATCCCTGGTGCTGGGGGTCCCAAGTGTGTGTGTTTTATGTTTGTACATGATACCATACACTTTCAGAACTCTGTATTATCAATTAGAATGAATTGTGACCCATAAGACCAAAAACATATCATTACATAGGAAGGGGGGGGGGGGTCATAACATTGGTTTGGTGGGGGGGCGGGGGGGGGGGTCATTTTACCACGTCCATAGAATATTGACCCCCCCCCCCCCCCCCCCCCCACCCCCCCCCCCTCCCTGGTGCTGGGGATCCCAAGTGTGTGTTTTTTATGTTTGTATTATCAATTAGTAATTAATTGTGACCATAAGACCCAAATAAATCTTTGCATGGGGGAGGGGGGGGTGGGTCATTTTACCACGGCCATAGAATATTGACCCCCCACCCTCCCTGGTGCTAGGGGTCGCAAGTGTGTTTTTTTATGTTTGTACATGATACCATATACTTTCGGTAACTTTGTGACAAAAAAAATTACATAGTGTGGGGGGGGGGGGGGGAGTCATTTTACCACAGGGGGGGTCAATATTCTATAGCGGAATTATGACCCCGGGTCAATATTCTATAGCGGAATAATGACCCGCGGGTCATTTTTCAGGGGGGTCATTTTTCTATATGACACCGGTACTAATATAGAGATCAGGAGTCAGACTGGCCACAATTGCCATAAACCCCAATCCTCCAACCACATATAGAGATCAGATTTAGACTCAATCTTCCAGCCACATATAGAGACCTGTAGCCTATTTCACGAACCTCCGTTAGTCGACTAAACTCGGTTAGTCTGCTAAACTTCAGGCCGTTAGTCGACTAACGGGGAAAAAAATGCATTTCACGAACACGTTAGTCGACGACTAAGCAAGGCTTATCCTCCTCGTTAGTCGGCTAAACTTTCGGTTAGTCTACTAAGCAAAATAGCAGACGACGGAATTCCAAGATGGCGACGCCCACAGTTGTTTTGAACGTGGCTTACAAAATCGTTCGTGAAATGCAAACATGTCAAAAGACTATGGTTAGTCGACTAACTAAACTTAGTTTAGTCTGCTAACAGTTTAGTCGACTAACGGAGGTTCGTGAAATAGGCTACAGGAGTCAGACTGGCCACAATTACTATAAACCCCAATCCTCCAACCACATATAGAGATCAGGAGTCAGACTGGCCACAATAACTATAAACCCAATCCTCCAACCACATATAGAGCACAGGTTGAAGTAACGTACCAAGGTCTATAAATACATTAAATATACCTAAACGTATCAATAAGTGGGAAAAAATCAGTTGAAAACAAAAGTTTACTCCCTGTTAGAACACAATACAAGGTGCCTATGTTTTTAATGGTCCGTACTCAGCAGACGGCCTCGAGACAACAGACTCTCACAAACAGTCAACTGATTTATACCATTTCCGCCAATTGCAGAAGTTAGGCAAATGTTAGCCCTCCGCAACGATATATTCCCCAATGCGCTATGTCGACACGTTTTCGAGCTAGAGATTATTTTGTTCAACAAAAGTCCGCATTTATCTTACCTCGTAATACTTCGGTAACATTTTTCGGGCCTATACTATTACAGTCAGAATTCGGTACAGCAGCACACATTACAGCGGCATATTCGCCTCCCGGCACAATAAGCCGCCAAACCAATCAGCATGCTCTTTAATCTGCTCGATATACCGGCAAATTCGGCTTCGGTGCTGTGACCCAGCTCTGTTATCCGGCATTACGTGCCGGAAACCGATATTCGGGAACTAGTCACTGACCATATCTAAACAATTTCACGGCTGATTAACCCCGACCTGCTTCAAAAATCGCGGCAATTAACAACGTGTCGGTATCTTGTCACCTGCTGTGATGTACTATTTTGCAAACATCAATTAAGAAAAGAAATGAACAGTTAGCAACTAAATTTACAAGTGATTAAGGAACAGAGTACATTGGACAGTGTTGGTGTTGGCAAACAGA
Source organism: Conchocele bisecta (assembly GCA_029237695.1). Lineage (NCBI taxonomy): Eukaryota > Metazoa > Mollusca > Bivalvia > Lucinida > Thyasiridae > Conchocele > Conchocele bisecta. The sequence continues at coordinate 11,744,565 of CM055273.1, forward strand.
AACTAATGGAGAACTTCTTTACACGAGTGTGAACATTGTAGTTTACAAACAAATAATCCAGCAAGGACCGATAGATTGTAAATAAGAAAAATATCATAATCGTGAACAATTTAAATAATTATCGTGTAACATTGCCTCTGGGGCGAGTTCGGATTGGGACGAATCGTCACGTAAATATTTAAAGGAAAACCACTCTTCATGTTTTTGTTTTATATTTTTATAAATTTTAGCATGTAAATTAAAACAAACTGTTTATTAAAATCTGTGTTTCTTTCTATATGCACATGTTTGAGAATTGCTAACAATAATAAACAATTTCACAGATAATCCGGTATTCACCACGCGCGTCTACGTAATTACCAATTAACAAGAGGTTAATTCGCCTGCAACCTTGACCTTGTCAAATACCGGATTAGCTTTGAATGTTGTTTGTTTCATTGATATAAATTTGTATACATATGCATTGCTTTATCAATGTGGTGACAAATAAGTTATATCTTGCCGATAATAACGAATTATGCGAATGTAAAATGACAGCAAATAGCGTCGCTACAATGCGTGGTTACCAATTACCGACAGGTTCCAATTACCAGAATTATCACAACAGTCTGATAGCGAGGAGAAAATCGCCGATTCTTTATACTGGCAGATTCGTTATAACGGCAGATTCATCTCTGACGAACTATGCCAATGTACGGAATTCTGACTGTATATGACAGCGCAAACATCTGCTTCAAACTACACTTTTACATCATCCGGGCCCGTTAAGAAACAGTTTGCATCGAAATAACATTGTTTCCAATTGAACATTTGATCAAACCTACATTTATACCAGTCCAATACGTCACGACAGACAATTCAATCGCACCAAGATTTCTATCATTTCTCGGGAAGCCATATTGTCTAATTGTTGATGTGTTTTCCCGATGACGTCATCGCTAAGCTTATGATTGGTTGAGATTTGTGGAGTGTCACGTGTAAACGTCATGTTAATCCATAGCGTTGACATAGCGCATCGGAGAATACATCATTGCGGAGGGCTAACATTAGCCTAACTTCTGCAATAGGTGAACATGATATAAATCGGTTAATGTTTCGTGAGACTCCATTGTCTCGAGGCCGTCCGAGTACGGCCCATAAAAAACATAAGAACCTTGGTATTGTGTTCTAACAGGGAGTAAACTTTTTTTTTTAACTGATTTTTCCCACTTATTGATACTTTTAGGTATATTTAATGTATTTATAGACTTACTAAAATAAGTCCATTGTATTCAAGTTAATACTTATTGTAAGATCATTACTGTGTTACATGTGGGTGGGGTAATATTCAATGTTGCCTGTGATTCATTTACCTATTTACTTTACCTGTACTGTACTGTAATTGGTGGTATGAGGTCGTGAGAGTCACTCGGCTGTTCTTGTTCGATTGTGTATAAATCAATGTCATTGATGTAAATTGTATTTTTAAAGAACATCGTCTTCGCGAGTCCGAATCCAGAAAGAAATATTTACTTCCGCGTGAGCCTTCACAATTTCACGTACGTGCTTGTGACGTCACAGTTTTGTGTGTAACCAGTTTACCGACTTCTCTCCGAGTAGTAGCGAGTACGCTAGCGCGGAAACACTCGGGATTCCGAAAATGAAAAGTGTCAATATTGACATTATGTACCGAGTGGTAAACAAAGCAAGCTCTAGATTTTGTCGTTTTCAAATTGCGATTAAGATATATTTAAATCTCAAGACTTGGGATATATCTATTAGGCAGTTCATAGCGGTCTCAAATAAGTTTCCATTTAATATGAGATTTATGAAACAAGTCACGCACAATTTATGCACCGAGCCTCTGGCGAGGTGTATAAAATTGCGGATGAGTTTCATAAATCTCATATCAACCGGAAACGAGTTTGAGATTCTGTTTATCACATGACTTCAGCCTCCAAAGAGCAGAAAACTTGGAGATAGCCAATACGTTTCATTGAGCAGACACATTGACTATTTTTGCATATATTTGAAAATCTCCACAGAGAAAACTAGTTTTAATCCTAGCAATAAAATTATTATAACTATGCCATATAACAGGTTCCGGTTGTTTTTAAACACTTCATTATAACTACCAAACGGGAGCTCATTCTGACAATTGTAGTACTTTTAATAAGTCATACACGCTTCTAATGACGTTTAAAACATGATGACGTGAATTTCAAAACATCGTTGCTTTGTCGCGCCATTACGGACGTAATTTGGAACGTCTCTATTTCATTCATTTGACATAACATTGGCGCATAATACGAATACGTAATTAGAGTGAGGCGGTCAGCCAATCAAATGCGCTGCAGGTGTTATTACACGTGTGTCCTAACACATTTATGAAATGAGTTAACCCTTAGACCGCTATCTTAATTTTTTCGTCGTCTGCTGTTTATTTTCTATTTTCCATTTTTATCATCAAAAACATGCTTTGATAGCACTTAAGAATAATTTACAACATGCTTTGACAGCACTTCAGAATCATTTCCATTAGAAATGATTCTGAAGTGCTGTCAAACCATGTTTTTATTGAGAAATAAAGCAAGATATAAAAGCAACAGTAGACGACAATTGTTGTGAGTAGCGGTATAAGGGTTAAAACATGCCATAACAAGGATTTTATGTGATAAATGTTAGTTTTGTATACTAAATCAGTTGCCAAACATGTTTTTGTGTTTGAAAAAATAAAAAAATTAGAGTAGTTAAGCATATAGTAGTAGCCTTAATGTGCTTAATAGCCAAAAGTTCATGGGCAGCAAAATGTGGAACAGACAGTAGAGTTCGCATTCTCTATACCTGACAATCCGTCTATCAACTCTCCGAGAGCGTCAGCCCGATCGATGGTCTCCAGCGCCGTGTACAACTCGTTGACGGTGCTGCCCTGGCGTAGTGAATAGTCTGTTAGCACCTTCAATGTGTTCCGGCCTTGTTGGATGTTCTGTGCCTCAAACACCTGCAACAAGAATGTGATAAGAGTGGGTTCGTAGCCGAGAGGTTACTACACCACACTGTCACTCCGGCGGCCCAGGTTTGATCACCGATGCCGACACTGGAGTTTGTGAAATACAATTGTATTTCCCACTTTACCAGCTGGTTCTACTCGGGTGTAACTAAGCTCCAATTGGGACCCTTAAGTCTTTGTGTGCTAGTGGTGAAAATAACTGCTAACAAATTAGTATTTTTCTTATTTCTCTCTATTAATATGTTTTGGAATTTCATAGTACTTTACAAATGTTTTCATTGTCACAGATGGTAGTACGGGGGCAAGCACCCATAAAATGAATTCTGTTCAACCCGAGAGAGTAAAAGCAACGACTACTTTAAATCAATGCATTATATCATCCTGAACACGAATCCGGTGTCGGTCAATCAAATCAGGTGGGACAAGGTCAATTTTGGGGTCATTAAGTGCACATGGGTGAAATGAGTGCAAAACTCACTCTATTTTGATAATACAATATGTACTTGCATAACATTACAGAACAATCCGATAAAGTATGCTTTATTGGTGATTATTGTTTTATGGCAGCATATACAAAGCAATTCGGTGTGATCGGACGGCTCTATCATTGAGAGTATCAACATATTCAAGATGGCCGCAAAGCATCAATATTTAGCCTGAAATGTGTACTTATTTGATGAATGAAAACAAATAGGCACTTGGATCTTGATCGGACAGATGCAGAAAAACCTTTGGATACCCTGCATTAATTATAAACATAGATGGAGGCTATGAAATCCATATGAATCCAAGATGGACGCCAAATATTCATCAAGATCAGGCAGCATTATCTACACTGTGGTGGACCATATATTGGTATTAAGCTAGATATGAACATATTAGTTTGATTTTCATCTGAGATACGATATTAAAAATATAGATCAATATTTATGCTCTTCTTAAAGAGTGTTTATTTCAAAATGGCCGTTATATTTTCCAAAAACTCGAAAGTTATTGAATATAATGTTTACTTTTGCTTTAATTATGTATACTACTGCATTCTGTTAGGCGGTTAAATCAGTAAATTGGACACACTTGATTTGAAGTCATTTGTAATTTTGTTTATTCAAAATGGTCACCTCATTTAGGATATTTCAATATAGTGTGGTACTGGCAATTGTGCGTTTCTTTTCATTTACTTTTAAATTTCTTTGTACGACAGATTCACTTGTGTTCAGACTAGTAGATCGCTGATAATAAACTGGGAGACGCTCGAATTAGGTTATGCTCGTTGTAGTCACAATATTAAAATATATGTACTCTTTGTTTTACATATTATATTTTATTGAGTATTACATTATCATATACATTGTACATTGCACTATAATGCCATATATGTATACACTATGTATTGCGATTGGTACATATTATTGGCTATTGTGCGGCCATGTTCGCATTACAGTCATATATTGAACTGTTACGTGCTGGTGTGCGTGATATTTCAATCACTTAATTATAACCAAGATAAAACAATTCATGTAAAATAAAACACTTATCAAATAGTATGCATTACAGTTTCTGTTTCCGTGAATATCCATACATTCACAAGTGGATATACCCATATGCATACATTTAAATTACACTGAAATATTTAATAAGTGTCCCATATAACCATACGTCTGTACAAGTCAGATCAGCATATTTTATTTCAGCAAAACTTTCCACATGACTGCTTGTATAATCATCGCTGATAAATGGAAATATATTCTCCATTAATATTTATTCTCATCAACAAAAGTTGTGATATTATAATACACAGTTATGACACTTACACATACCATTTAAGGACATTATATGACTAAAAAATATATGATTACAGTGTATGGTATTCCACAGAAACAGTGCCCTTCATAACCTGAAACATATAAATACGTAAGCATTTCAATTATAGAGTTCATAACAGGTACGGTACCACAGAAACATTGCCCTTCCATAACTGTTACATATACAATACGTAGCATTCAATATAGATGCATTACAGTGTATGGTATTCCACAGAAACAGTGCCCTTCATAACTGTGATACATATACATACGTATGCATTCAATATAGAGTGCATTACAGTGTATGGTATTCCACAGAAACAGTGCCCTTCATAACTGTGATACATATACATACGTATGCATTCAATATAGAGTGCATTACATGTATTACCACATAATACAATTTTATAAAAAAAATCTTTCTATGTACCAAACAATCTCATGAATTATCTCAACATAATTATGTTCCATCATAAATTCACAACATATTGATCTCGATCGCATATTAGTTTAATATATACTCAACAAAACTAGAAACGTCCCTGTTTTATAGCCGGTGTAGCTCTGTCTATGTATGTACCACATGTTCAAAGTACATGTATTTTAAACCGTGGCGATGTTCAGAATACGATCGTGTAGAGTTTAGCCGATACACACGGTTTACATAGCGGCCAGTGACCGGAACGTTGATTTCCACTTTTTGCACGTGCACGCTATACTTGTCATCGATAAGGTGATTCAGTTCATGTCGTACCATTCATGCGATAGGGGCTATTCGGAAAATTAATTTTTTTTTTTAAATTTTTCACTGTTTTCGATATGCCACGGCTTTCCGAAAACGAGCGAAATCAGGCAATTTTTGATGCTTGCGGGTGGGATGGCCGCCAGGGCGGTCGCGCCTCGGTTTGGTTGCTATCGTCTTGCAGCCCGGTACCAGCAGACTGGGGCTGTTCACGACCGGCAGCGACCTGGTAGGCCTCGTGTAACGACGGCTAGAGCCGATCGTTACATTACGTTGACGCACTTACATCAACGTCGATTGGCAGCCACAGTCACTGCTAGGCGATACGGTGTCTCAGGGCAGACCATTCGCAACCGGTTACGTCGTAACGCCCAACCAATCCGGGCACGCCGCCCATACACTGGTCAGATAATGACCCAACGTCACCGTGCTGCCAGACTGTTATGGGCGCGACGTCATCTGAACTGGAGAAGGGCTGACTGGAACCGAGTTTTGTTCACCGATGAATCTCGGTTCACAGTTAGTCATGCTGACGGAAGATTACGGGTATACAGGCGTAAAAATGAAAGATTCACCGATTGTTGCATTGTTGAGAAGAAACAGGTTTAGGGGGAGGGAGCGTAATGGTCTGGGGGGTGGGATCATGGGAAACCGGAAGACAGATTTGGTTGTTGTACAGGGCAACATCAATGCACAACGTTATGTTGGAGATGTGCTAAATGCACATGCCTTACATTTATCCGTCAAACATGGGTCCTGTGCGACATTGATGCACGACAATGCCCGCCCTCACGTAGCCAGGGTCACCACTCAATACTTACAGCAAAACAACGTCGACGTCATGCCATGGCCCGCGGTCTCCCCGGATCTCAATCCCATTGAGCACATATGGGATGAGCTGGGCCGCAAAGCACGAGCTAACCATCAGATTGACAATGTTCGCGATCTTACACGGGCGTTACAACGGGAATGGAGGAATTTGCCCAACGCACTGGTATTTCGTTACGTCACGTCGATGCGGCGTAGGATCATTGCATGCATTCATGTGCAAATGGTGGCCACACTCGGTACTAACGAGATTTACTGAATTTGCCACATTACTTATTGAAATTCCATCTCTAAACATTAAGTAACACATTTCTGAGTTTTTGTGATTTTTGATTTTGACCCCTACCGCCCTTGGCCGGTTATCTCTCGAATATTTAACAAGATATCCAAATGCAATTTATTGGCTTTGATACAGAAATGAATGAACTTGTTTTTCCATTTTGATTTTTAAAAGTAACCCTTTTGGTTTTTGATGAATCTTTCCTTAAACATGGAGGGACGTTTCTAGTTTTGCTCAGTATACATACTTATGTGACTCACAAATATTGAATCATTAAATCCTTCCTATTTACACAGTACATGTCTACCTGTATATGAGTTCTTGATATTATAGGAATGGTCTGGATGACACCATGCATTGAATTCGTAGAATATAGAGTAAAATGTGAATGGCTCACAAATACTGGTTATTACCTTATTCAACATTTACTTACATGGCCTAGCACATGGCTACCGGCATATGACTACTTAAATGATACGTCATCCAAAAGTTACTTTACTTTGGGCATTAACAACATCATATGACGTATATAAACTGAGATGCGATGACCATGATCACACCATTGACTCTACATATATACGATATGTATATGTTATATCATTCCCCAATGTTCAAGTAATTGATTATGTCTCTTGTTACACTGACAAGCACGCTCACAGTGTCCATGTGCAGTGTTTCCAAGTTATTGGTATTCTATGTTCATGTTACTATCGTCAATATTACGACTTTGTTACAATAATAAATGTGTCGATAAATACTTTTCAAGTATAAATGGTGGGAATATAACGTATGCAAATGCATATCATTGTCTTCTTGGTAGTTGTTACGTAGCCAGTCAAGTTCAGATTTCGTCAACTTCCTTTTGATATGTCAATCGCTGTGCTTACCCTGTCGTGTACCGCATTAATAAATTGATTATCGTATTTCATAGATAGATAGGCTTCGTTATAATGGAAAATGACACACTATCCGCATTCGCATGGAATGTACCGGTATCTCATGGTTTTGATGTATGCAACAGACCCGTAACCAGACTTTTATGAAGCAATGAGTCTTTTCGAGGGATTGAATGGCCCGACGCAGCTATGCGGGTACGGGGCCATGCTCTCCCAGACAATTGTGAAATCCAGATGGTCTGAAATACCATTTTATATATTATCAGCAAAAACTGAGCACCTACATGTACTAAGACTCTCCTGCTTGCATCAATATTACAAGAGCTGTAGGAGAACAGCATAGCTCGACTACGAGGGTTGTCGATGTACACATAGCTTGACAAACAAGGTGGCTGCGGCCTGCATAAAAACCTTAACCAAGGTTGACTAAAAACCTTAACCAAGGGAAATTAAGTAAGTAATTCAAGAGGAAATGTAGGTCAATGTCAGATATAGGCCAGGGGTTATTGATGTACATCACTAGGAGATGAAGTTTTCCAAGTATGGTTGCTGTAGGCCCGGGAGTATTCCATATACAAGCTTGACTAAAAACCTTAACCAAGGGGAATTAAGTAAGTAATTCAAGAGGAAATGTAGGTCAAGGTCAAATATAGATCGGGGGTTATTGATGTACATCCCTATGAGAAAAGGTTGGCCAAGTATGGTGTATGTATGCACAATAGTGAGTGAGTGAGTGAATAGGGTTTAACGTCAGCTTTTCTGACATAGAGGTACAAGCCTCAGGGAGTCTACACGCAGATGGGTCAACGGGGTCGTGTCCCGTATCCACCTGTCCGAGGGGGGTAAATCCCAACTTCAGAACTCAATATTTACAATCAAAATATATATTCAGTCCTGAAATTAGAACAACCTGATCTGGTTCCAGGCCCTCGCCACACCAGCATCATTTATCCCATTCCCTAAAAGTAATAGGATTAGCGCTAATCTTACTTTTATATATGGGGCATAGCCTGACTCAACTCTCACATACAAGAAAGCCAAAAATGTACATGAGGGCCAAATCCGGTATAGTGGGTTCCGGAAAGTATGAACTCAATCGTTAAGCCAGTTTAGTCGCCTTTTACGACAAGCAATGGCTACTGCAGCACTATTCTCAGGATCGGTTGATCCCGCCCCGGTGCCTGCACGGGGCGGGTATGCACAATAGTATTCTATCTACAAGCTTGACTAAAAACCTTAACCAAGGTTGACTAAAAACCTTAACCAAGGGGAATTAAGTAAGTAATTCAAGAGGAAATGTAGGTCAAGGTCACATATAGATCAGGGGTTATTGATGTACATCCCTATGAGAAAAGGTTGTCCAAGTATAGTGTATGTATGCACAATAGTATTCTATCTACAAGCTTGACTAACAAGAATTCCGCCACGGAAGCGGTGTCGCGCCTGCCGAGGTATTTGACCGTGAACATTACAAGTAAATAAATGACCTTGACCTTGAGAATTGGGGGTGTGCGTAATGAAGCATCATCCCTAGACAAACATTGATGTGAAATATTATCAAAGTCTGGCAATGGGTTAAAGAGATATTGTGAAAAAACAATAACTTTAACGCATTTCTGTTACAAAACCGGTGAACATTACAAGTAAATAAATGACCTTGACCTTGAGAATTTGGATGTGGGGGTGTGCGTAATGAAGCATCATCCCTAGACAAACATTCATGTGAAATATTATCAAAGTCTGGCAAGGGGTTAAAGAGATATTGTGAAAAAACAATAACTTTAACGTATTTCTGTTACAAAACCGGTGAACATTACAAGTAAATTAATGACCTTGACCTTGATAATTTGGATGTGGGGGTGTGCGTAATGAAGCATCATCCCTAGACAAACATTGATGTGGAATATTATCAATGTCTGGCAAGGGGTTAAAGAGATATTATGAAACAAGAAACGAGGCAAAGCCACGAAGGCCAGGTTTTTTCCAAGCATGGACACTTGGATAACATAATTATACCCACTTTTTGTAGACTAGATGGCCGTGGCCTGCATGTCGCACGTTGGGGCGAGGCATGGACACTACAAAAATAGATATAGTAGATGGAAAAACTTTTAACGAAAAAACTTTAACCGGGGGACACACGGACGTACGGACGGACGGACGTATGCCAAAATGCCGACGATATCGCGCTTTCTTTCCGCAAACGGGTGCGACAATGATGATAAACACCCATGTGAAGTATCAAGGTAATAGGTGAAGCAGTTGCAGAGATATAGTACACAAACAAACATTAACAAATAAATTCGAAGTAATTTGACCTTGACATTGCGCACAGGGGCCGCACGGTTGGGGGTTAGAGTGAAAATATGGAGCGATGATAAACACCCATGTGAAGTTTCAAGGTAATGGGCGAAGCAGTTGCGAGATATAGTATAACAAAAAAGTTTTAACCAAAAAAATTTAATCAGACGTACGTTAAAAAGTTAACGTTGAAAATGGCTAAGTCAATTACGTAGAAATAATAGGTGAAGGTAAAAAAAATGGTCACATGTTGGATAGTTGTATGTGGTAGGCACCCCTTGGTTATGAAGCTGTGAAAGTTTGGTGGTCCTAGGTGGTACAGTACCAAAGAAATGGACTTAAACACGAAAACTTAACATTGTAAACGCGAAAAGTTAACATTGAAAATGGCTAAGTCGACTGCGCGGAAAAAATGGGTCAAGTTAAAAAAAAATGTAACATGTTGGATAGTGATATGTGGTGGGCACCCCTTGATTATGAAGCTGTGAAAGTTTGGTGGTCCTAGGTCGTACAGTACCAAAGAAATGGACTCAAACACGAAAACTTAACATTGATTGTGGACGCCGCCCGCGACCGCCCGCCACCCGCCCGCCCGGCTTTGGCCAATCCAATAGCCTGGATTTTTTTTCAAAAAACCTGGCTAAAAACAATAAATTTAACGCATTTGCCTTACAATAAAAGCAGATGAAATTGTTCAAGTATGGTTGCTGTAGGCCCATGAGTATTTCATATACAAGCTTGACTATAAACATTAACCAAGTTTGAGCACAAACCTTAACCAAGTGGAAATAAGTAAGTAATTCAAGGTTGAATGTAGGTGAAGGTAAAATATAGGTCAGGGGTTATTGATGTACATCCCTATGAGAAAAATGTATCCAAGTATGGTGTCTGTATGCAGAATAGTATTCCATCTACAAGCTTGACTAAAAACCTTAACCAAGGTTGACTAAAAACCTTAACCAAGGGGAATTAACTAAGTAATTCAAGGTTAAATGTATGTCAATGTCAAATATAGGTCAGGGGTTGTTGATGTACATGACTAGGACATGAAGTTGTCCAAGTATGGTTGGTGTAGGGCCAGGAGTATTCCATCTACAAGCTTGACTAAAAACCTTAACCAAGGAGAATTAAGTAAGTAATTCAAGAGGAAATGTAGGTCAAGGTCAAATATAGATCAGGGGTTATTGATGTACATCCCTATGAGAAATGTTTGTCTAGTACGGTGTCTGTATGCACAATAGTATTCCATGTACAAGCTTGACTAAAAAAACTTAACCAAGGTTGAGTAAAAACCTTAACCAAGGGGAATTAACTAAGTAATTCAAGAGGAAATGCAGGCGAAGGTCAAATATAGATGAGGGGTTATTGATGTACATCCCTATGAGAAAAGGTTGTCCAAGTATGGTGTCTGTATGCAGAATAGTATTCCATGTACAAGCTTGACTAAAAACCTTAACCAAGGTTGACTAAAAACATAAACCAAGGGGAATTAACAAGTAATTCAAGGTTAAATGTAGGTCAAGGTGAAATATAGGTCAGGGGTTGTTGATGTACATCACTAGGAGATGAAGTTGTCCAAGTATGGTGGGTGTAGGGTCAGGAATATTCCATATACAAGCTTGACTAAAAACCTTAACCAAGGGGAATTAACTAAGTAATTCAAGAGGAAATGTATGTCAAGGTCAAATACAGATCAGGGGTTATTGATGTGCATCCCTATGAGAAAATGTTGTCCAAGTATGGTGTCTGTATGCACACTAGTATTCCATGTACAAGCTTGACTAACAAGAGCTGTAGGAGAACAGCATAGCTTGACTACGAGGGTTGTCGATGTACACATAGCTTGACAAAGAAGGTGGCTGCGGCCTGCATAAAAACCTTAACCAAGGTTGACTAAAAACCTTAACCAAGGGAAATTAAGTAAGTAATTCAAGGTTAAATGTAGGTGAATGTCAGATATAGGTCAGGGGTTATTGATGTACATCACTAGGAGATGAAGTTTTCCAAGTATGGTTTCTGTAGGCCCAGGAGTATTCCATATACAAGCTTGACTAAAAACCGTAGCCAAGGGGAAATAACTAAGTAATCCAAGGATAAAAGTAGGTCAAGGTCAAATATAGGTCAGGGATTATTGATGTACATCACTAGGAGATGAAGTTGTCCAAGTATGGTTGATGTAGGCCCAGGAGTATTCCATATACAAGCTTGACTATAAACATTAACCAAGTAATTCAAGGTTAAATGTAGGTGAAGGTAAAATAAAGGTCAGGGGTTATTGATGTACATCCCTATGAGAAAAAGTTATCCAAGTATGGTGTCTGGATGCACAATAGTATCCCATGTACAAGCTTGATTAAAAACCAAAACCTTAACCAAGGTTGACTAAAAACCTTAACCAAGGGGAATTAAGTAAGTAATTCAAGAGGAAATGTAGGTGAAGGTCAAATATAGGTCAGGGGTTATTGATGCACATCACTAGGAGATGAAGTTGTCCAAGTATGGTGGGTGTAGGGCCAGTAGTATTCCATATACAAGCTCGACTAAAAACCATAACCAAGGGGACATTAACTAAGTAATTGAAGAGGAAATGTAGGTCAAGGTCAAATATAGATCAGGGGTTATTGATGTACATCCCTATAAGAAAAGGTTGTCCAAGTATGGTGTCTGTATGCACAATAGTATTCCATGTACCAGCTTGACTAAAAACCTTAACCAAGCTTGACTAAAAACGTTAACCAAGGGGAATTAAGTAAGCAATTCACGAGGAAATGTAGGTGAAGGTCAAATATAGATCAGGGGTTATTGATGTACATCACTAGGAGATGAAGTTGTACAAGTATGGTGGGTGTAGGGCCAGTAGTATTCCATATACAAGCTTGACTAAAAACCTTAACCAAGGGGAATTAAGTAAGTAATTCAAGAGGAAATGTAGGTCAACGTCAAATATAGATCAGGGGTTATTGATGTACATCCCTATGAGAAAAGGTTGTCCAAGTATGGTGTCTGTATGTACAATAGTGTTCCATGTACAAGCTTGACTAAAAACCTTAACCAAGGTTGACTAAAAACCTTAACCAAGGGGAATTAACTAAGTAATTCAAGAGGAAATGTAGGTGAAGGTCAAATATAGATCAGGGGTTATTGATGTGCATCTCTAGGAGATGAAGTTGTCCAAGTATGGTGGGTGTAGGGCCAGTAGTATTGCATATACAAGCTTGAATAAAAACCTTAACCAAGGTTGATTAAAAACCTTAACCAAGGGGAATTAACTAAGTAATTCAAGAGGAAATGTAGGTCAAGGTCAAATATAGATCAAGGGTTATTGATGTACATCACTAGGAGATGAAGTTGTCCAAGTATGGTGCGTGTAGGGCCAGTAGTATTCCATATACAAGGTTGACTAAAAACCTTAACCAAGGCGTGACGGTGACGCCGACGCCGACGCCCCGACGGCGGGGTGACAACATAAGCTCTACTTATTCTTCGAATAGTCGAGCTAAAAACCTTAACCAAGGTTGACTAAAAACCTTAACCAAGGGGAATTAACTAAGTAATTCAAGAGGAAATGTAGGTCAAGGTCAAATATAGATCAGGGGTTATTGATGTCCAACACTAGGAGATGAAGTTGTCCAAGTATGGTGGGTGTAGGGCCAGTAGTATTGCATATACAAGCTTGACTAAAAACCTTACCCAAGGCGTGACGGTGACGCTGACGCCGACGCCGACGCCGGGGTGACAACATAAGCTCTAACTATTCTTCGAATAGTCAAGCTAAAAATGAGGCACATTTGAAAACACAAAGGGCCAAAGAAGCATCGATTTGTCACAGCATGATTTGTTAGAGCAATGGGTGTGTAAAATATCAAGCAGAAACAGACATTATAAGGCACTTACTCGAGTTTCGAACACACCAAGTATATGACCTTGACCCTGGGCTTAACAGCGGCAGGACAATCATGGATTTGTCACAGGACGGTAGAAGACAATTAGAGCAATGCGTATGTGAAATATCAAATAGATCCATTCAAGGAAACAGACATTATAAGACATTTACCCGAAACGTTAAGGTTTCAAATGCACCAAGTATGTGACTTTAACTCTGAGCTTCGCAGGAGCAGAACGATCGTGGATTTGTCGCCGACGCTGTTTCATACAATTTCCGTTTCGACATATTGGGAAGCCTACTGGCGCGCGTAGTATACTGCGCATGTGCACCGCAAGCCGTGATGTGAAAGTCGTCGTCCCCGCACATTATCAAAATAGACCGTTACCGCCGCGCGTCGCCAACAGTAAATTGATAATTAATAAATGATTATATTTGTATAGCGGGCACTCGTAATTTTTAGTAATTTTTAGAACTGGTGGAATAGTGACATAATTATACACTTATTTAATTCCTATATAAAGAACATTTTGTGCCTACTGCGTGGACATGTACCTTTAATGAATAGCAAGAAGCTGTGTTAATTAATAGGCCATCAGCCAGAAATGGAAACCCCCCCCCCCCCCCCTGTGGGATTTTTGCAGACATATTTTTTCTGAAACTACATTCAATTACGAGTTCAATGTCGTATGTGTGCGCTCTGTAACCCGCTGGATGAATGTTTGGCACCATTTTGAAGTATACCACCCTCAGACTTTTTGCAATTGTGAAAAATCACATTTTTCATTGAAAATCAACTGTTTTTTATCATTAGAAACGACTGATATGGCAGTTTTGTATGTTTTCTGATGTGTTCATAACTATACAATGGAATAATGTTCAATTAAATAATATCTGCTAATTCAGATGAAGAATTTTGCTCGTTTTGTTACCCCACCCACTGAATTTCAATGGCAAACATCTACCTTAATAACTCCATAAAAGTATGGTACTTTTGTATTTTGTTCGTGTCAATGGTACCTAGTAGTGTTCATTAGACATGTTAATTTCATATATGCTGATTATCTGATGTCTGCAGTCTATGATACAATGTTAAAAATAAAGTATTTTTCACCATTCCCCACCCACACATTTTACAATGGGAATTTTACATGTAATGCATTTCATTTAGACACTACTGATAGCTACCCATGCACACTTCAGATACAGTGTGTCCCGAGTGTTCGTCCGTCTGTCCGTCCGCTTCGCATTTACTTAGTGATGGTAACAACTACGCTATATGTCTCATTATGCAAATCTCTCTCAGTGTCTATTAATTGTATCAATGGTAATTGTACTTACTAGTGTTTGTAATATATAAAGAATGCCCATATTCTGATTACATAATGTCTACAGCAGATAATCAATGTTAAAACAAAGTAGTTTTAACTATATATTCCCCACCCACTGAATTTACAATAACCATTAGTAGTATATAAGAGTCACAATGATACCATCACCTCTGGAAGGCACCGGCTACGCGCGGCACCTTCCACCGTATGATGGTATCATTTGTGACTCTTATATACTACTACCGCGAGACCATATATTTATGACATGAGAAGATACACCCTATTAGAGATAAGAATCCCTATGTTATACTCAGTATATATATAACATAATGGTTCTAGTTAAGTGTGCGTGGTTGAAGACAGGTAGTCACGAGAGATGTTTTCGCACCGGTATTTACGAATATTGCAAAACATCACCGTGCATGGATGCGAAGAGGTTCCGTTTCACCTCGCCCATGTCGGCATTGTGGGGTAGGGACCAAAGCCGAGTCATTGCTATGTCCACCATGCGGTGGCACTCAGGCTACTCATCGAATGGCTAACAAGGGATTACGTGCTCGCAAGTATTATCGTTTAGTATAATTAATTCAAATCGGAAAGTCAGTTAGAAAAGATAGAATCGATCTAATAAGTCACGGTGTTTCTACAGCATTAAAACACTGTAAAAAAAACATTATCAAACTAATTTTATAAAATTGAACAGAAAAAACGAGTACCAATATTATTAGAGAAAATGGATAATACAATACAATTGGAATTGAAAATTTTTAATGACTGTGTTGAAGAAGTTTACGAAGCTTACGGGGGTTATAATCCTGTATATAAATTCTATAAAATGAGAACACTAGGCGATATCGAATATATGAAATACCAGCATAATTTATTACGCTCCCGATAAAAACGTTACATTTACAATATTATACCGGCAAATAATTGTCAACTATACAAGAGGCAAATACAAACATTAAGACGGATAATGCGTATCGGATATGAAACTAAGGTGTATTATATAAAAAAAATAAAACCCAACGATTCGTTTACGAATGTACATTTCTACGATATCGCTTATAAAGATATTGAAAAATTATTGATACTAATTATAGCCGAGTGTATTTTCCTTATCGAAGGTATGTAAACGGGCTATCTGAAATTATTTTTCATCAACCTCGAGCGGTCTTATAGGAACGCCGTTGTCATACTTTGAGTGTATTTTTCCTTATCGGTGGTATGTAAACTGGCAATCTGAATTTATCAAATTTATCAACCTCGAGCGGTCGGATAGGAACGCCGTTGTCATGCAGTTGTTTACCATAGCGACAATTACGGGTTATGCATATTTATAACCGAGTTTATTTCTATGTAAACTGGCAATTTATTTTTCATCAACCTCAAGCGGTCGGACTCCGAACGCAGTTGTCATGCAGTTGTTTACCATAGCGACCACATTTGTAGGGATAGAAATAAAAATGTTTAGCTCCAACCGCGGCGCGAACCCACGACCCTCGTCTCTATAGAGTATCTCCTTAACCCACACGACCACGTAGGCTGTTATGATAAACATTACCTAGTGTTGTACAATTATCGATTTACGACAATGTTTCAATTACACGGGTTATGAACCATGCATAAATTGATAGCCGAGGTAAACAGACAGTTATTTATAGCCGAGTGTATCAATTTACACAGGTGATTACAGTGTAATCCTCGACCGAATTTGTTATGCGATTACGGCGTAATTCTCAGTGAAAAACACATGTTGTATAGGTATGTAAATTTGTTTACTGCACCAATATAATTATTTTATAAAATATCACAATGGTGCTGTAACATTTCTTCCGACTTTATCTCCAAGTTTTTCCCTAAATTTATCCCAATCAGTACACTCAATTTTGGGCATGGTGGCGCGCGCCTTGATTCTTATATCATTTTTTAATTGTTCATATCTCCCCATTTCTTCCACCACGGATTCAAACTCCAAATTTGATATTTTCTTATCGGCCAACGCTTTGGACACCATAACGTCGATGGTATTTTTCTTCGACCTGGCGAGAACAGATATTCTATCATGTTTTCTACATTTTTTCTCGAGTTTTCCACCCGACGCCCTAATTACCATACACAACAACCCAGAAACGGCCGACACCGCACATAAAATCCCCGCTACAGGAACCGTTATAATGGTGGATATAGTTGCAGCTGTCCCCGCCCCACACAACACAGAAACACTCGCTAGAGCCGTGCTAGATGCTTCAGCCGTGTTCACGGCGCGGTCTATATTTTTTTTATTTTGCGTTTCTTTTTCTATTTTGTATATTCTCTAACTAAAATATCCTGCATAGCGACGATATTATTCAACCTAAAATCTGAACTCCTTTCGTTAATTGTACACAGTGTTGATGGAGTGGTATTGACAATTGGAAGCGTTGATTCGTTCATGATTTTCAATATATTAGTAGTTACAAAATAAGTTCAATTAACAATGAGACAATTGTGGAAGAACTCTCTGGGTCACCGATTTTCGTAACAAAGTTAATAACACTACCTTTGGAAAGTCTAATTCGATCATAACCGGAGAACGAAACCACCGTCGAACTATCTCCAGAGATTTTAGTGACTCCAACCCCCCGTTCTTCCCCATCTACTACAATATTTATCGCGACCGCGCCCACAGGTTTACCACTAACATTAACCGAGCAGACCGCCATTTGGATAACTTCACCTGCAGCTGTCATAGTGTATCCCCCACATTTATTACTCGCTTTGGCACCGAACGAATATTCATAGCCCCCCTCAACCAATGGGCCCCGCTTCTCAGCCCAAACTGGTATGACACGTTTTGGCGTTTTCATTGTTCGCACTATTTCGGCAAGCGCACTGTTTGCGTTATATGCCTCAGTACGAATCTTATAAGAGGCCTCCTCAAGAGCTTTGGTCGCGGCTATACGATCGTGTTTCAGTTTATCGGAAACTTCAGTTATCTTTTCATCTAGTTCGGTAAGTGCCGCTTCTCTGCTGAGAGAGTCCTCTAAGCGCAACGCATCATAAGCCTCCGTAATGGTCGCCTGGTGGCCTTCTAGGGCTTTCTCAACACCCGACCGGGCCTCTTTTTGAAATTCGGTTATTTTCCCGTCTAGTTGCAGCAACCGCCGCTTCTCTGATGAGAGAGTCCTCTGAGCGCAACACCTCATAAGCCTTCGCAAGGGCTGCCTGGTGGTCTTCTCGGGCTTTCTCAACACCCGACCGGGCCTCTTTTTGAAATTCGGTTATTTTTCCGTCTAGTTCACCAACCGCCGCTTCTGATGAGAGAGTCCTCTGAGCGCAACACCTTATAAGCCTCCGTAAGGTCTGCTGGTGGTCTTCTCGGGCTTTCTCAATACCCGTTCGGACCCCCTCACACCCCCAACCGGGCCTCTTTTCGAAATTTGGTTATTTTTTCGTCTAGTTCGGTAAGTGCCGCTTCTCTGTTGAGAGAGTCCTCTGAGCGCAACGCCCCATAAGCCTCCGCAATGGCCTCCTTGTGGTCTTCTCGGCCCCCTCAACCCCCGACCTGGTCTCTTTCAGAAATTCGGCTATTTTCCCGTCTAGTTCAGTAAGTGTAGCTTCTCTGTTGAGAGAGTCCTCTAAGCGCAACGCATCATAAGCCTCCGCAAGGGCCTCCGCAAGGTTCGACTGGTGGTCTTCTCAGACTTTATCAATACCCGACCGGGTCTCATTTCGAAATTTGGTTATTTTTTTATCTAGTTCGGCAACCGCCGCTTCTCTGACGAGAGAGTCCTCTGAGCGCAACACCTCATAAGCCTCCGTAAGGTCCGCCTGGTGGTCTTCTCGGGCTTTCTCAATACCCGACGTGGCCTCTTTTCGAAATTTGGTTATTTTTTTATCTAGTTCGGTAAGTGCCGCATCTCTAATGAGAGAGTCCTCTAAGCGCAACGTATCATAACCCTCCGTAAGGGCCGTCTGGTGGTCTTCTCGGACTTTATCAATATCCGACTGCTCTCTTTTCGAAATTTGGTTATTTTTTTACCTAGTTCGTTTAGTTCCGTTTCTCTGATGAGAGAGTCCTCTGAGCGCAACACCTCATAAGCCGCCTGATCTTTCTCAATATCCGTTCGGACTCCCTCAATTTGTGCAGTCGCCGTCAGCACTTCTACTCTAACATCTGATATACTCTGTGAATCCCGTTTGTGACCTTCGATATAGTTTTATTTATCAAGGCCTTGGTTTTTCCAGTAGTTAAAAAGTCGCCCTCTGTCGGGATGAATCCACCTTCTGCCGGTTCCAAATTCTTTGAATTTGTCACCCAATCGGAAGAACTACCTGGTCCGTATATACTCATAATAAAATTAATTATAATATTGGGCACCTATACTCAATTAGAAATTTCGAGAACTACCGAAATCGGGTAATCGTTTTTCAACTTTCTCGCTTGATCATCGAGAATAGAGAACGTAAATTCGTGGATATGTCCCGATTCCAAAACTTTCATCTCGGGTGTGGGAAGTCTAAGGTCACAGTCTCACCATAGAAACAGTCGCTGGCTTGCACGGTTTTCAGTAATGTGCTGGGAGTGCCGTCTACCGTGTTGTACGATGTGTTCACCCGATCTAGGTGCACCCTGAGAGTTTTCGTGAAGGCGAAGTCCACCGGGTTATCACCGACGTACTCACCCGGGGTAAACACTCTTTGTTTGAGGAGTATGTCTCTCTAAAACCGAGTTGAATACCCAACCCCGGGGAGACCACTACCTTATTATCAGTGCTGATGGTCATTGTTGCGAGCCCGGTAGCATTCGATACTGTGAGGTTGATTATACCGTCAAGCTCTGAGTTGACAAAATCTTTGAGCTGTCTTATTCCCCACAGTCCGTGAGGCAGCTTTACACCGAATTGTTGTCCATCCTTCACATAGTAAAACCCTTCGCTCTTCCCCACATTCTGCCATCCAACCGTGAACGTGATTGATCTAAGGCCTACCCGGCGTTGTCCGCAGCAGTTGTCTATTAATTTTTGAAGTTCACAACTCCCTTTTTAATTCTAATGCAAAGTACGCGGTCGGAGGTGTATACACTCAAAAGAACACCATTGGTGAGCTTGTGCACCCCACAATAAGAGCTAGTTTGGGCATGGGTTTCGACACAAATTTCACTAACATGTTTGAAAAGTACAGACTTCCTAAAACCATTACACAGGATGTCATAACAAACTGGAACAACAATCTTATGCAGTTCTGGCAGAACCAACTAAATTTTGCCGTGTGGTGTGCCACAACCGGGTGTGGCGTCTCTTTCAGAGACCACATAGTAGACCGTAACAGCATGTTAAGCAGTAGCGTCTACAACTTTCATGTGTATTATACCATTAGGAGGATTCTCAAAGAACTAGGTACTCCACTACCTCAAGACGACGGGTGGAATCCCATTTCCAACACATACAACCGTAAGGAGTTCGAACGGATATGTGACGAATTTAAAGTTTCAAAAGATTCGGATTGGAGACAGAAAACATTTTCAGACAACGGAGGTTTAGGTACTGTTTATCTCAGTGGTCTAGACTACGGTGCAAGCACGAAGTATGCCACCCCAGATGTAACCTTTGGTTTCTACTATTCAAATCGTGTTGTGAACCCAGTTAGAGGTTATAAAAATTGGACCGCCACCGATTATGTAGTAAATAAAATGACATTCGGGTCTGAAGTTAGTACAAAGAGACAGTGTAATTACGATTACTGCTGGTATAATGCACCAAAAATAGCTCACGTCGATTATATTTTACAAGACGAAAACGTGCAGAAGGGTATAGAAACCTTTATATTGGACGACGGTCTAGGGTTTACACAGGCCGGTGTTACCCGCCTCAACGACTCCATTCGCGTATACGTTTGGGCCATCCTCGGCGCACAGAAGCAAACTCGCAGTTCTATAATAGGAGTCGGAACGGCGTTTGACGCGCAAAAACAGTTCTTGGCACTTGTTGAGGACGCCATCTCAGCTAAGGTGGACCTGGAGAAGGCGATCCAGAATTATCAAGACGTTTTGCAGACTGCCAGCACCCCAGTGGACTATGTATTTGGAATAGGTCTTTATATGGCGCCGAGCAATATGATACTACGAGACGACCCGGTTGACGGTTACAATAATAAAATCGTAATCGCCACCGCCAATCAAAAAATCGGTCACAACGGTAACGTGAACACGGATATCATCAAGCGCACCCCCAACATGATCGGGTTCAACAGTGTTGTAAGTGGAACCGATTTCATAAAACCCCCAAAAAACACAAAATGGATACACCTCCCTCAACACATTCGAACCCAGTACCCCCGATTCGTAAATTGGATGCACCATCGAGTTCCCCCAATCCAATCATCAACAATGTTGAAACACCAATCGAGATTGGAAGCACAACACATGAGGAGGAGAAATTAGCGCTCGTCGTCGCCCTCGTGGCGATCGGACTATTTACGCTTTGGTTTTAGGAACTCTCTGGCGAAGAATAGTAGGAGACCGGCGATCGCCACGATTAAAGCCCAAGCATTTTCGGCGAGCCATCCGACCGTTTTTGATAATATAGATAACAAGAAGGAGAGGAGACCTCCTATCAAACCAGGCAGCGCGGC
Source organism: Conchocele bisecta (assembly GCA_029237695.1). Taxonomy (NCBI): domain Eukaryota; kingdom Metazoa; phylum Mollusca; class Bivalvia; order Lucinida; family Thyasiridae; genus Conchocele; species Conchocele bisecta. The sequence goes on from CM055273.1 coordinate 11,766,232, forward strand.
AGCCAACTTTCCTGCTAATTTAGCCAGGAGACTGGCAAGGGCTTTTAGTTGTTTTTTTATCCACTCCTTGGCTACGCCGGATGGCGCGGGTGCTGGTGCGGGTGCTGGTGCTGGTGCGGTGCTGGTGCGGCACCAGCATTGACAGCTACAAATAGAGACGATATAGATAGAATTAGGGTCGATATAATCATGCTGAAAGCTGCGATGATGGTTAATATCGTGACGCCTTCTCTCTGAACAGAGTGCGAAGACGCTCACCGAGTGTCGTGTCCTCGTGCAGAACCCTCGAGATTGTTTCGCGGCTCCGACTTAATTGGCCGGAAATTGCCTCACGGTTAGTCGAAGCAGCCTCCAAGCGAGCTTCTCTTTCGTCCCGCAACGACCGCAGGAGTTTGTTGATCCGCTCGGTAGATTCTCTATCGTCACGGACTTCCCCAAGTTTTCTTCTAGCGCGATATGTTTGTCCAGCGCCGTGAGTTTGGAGAGGTTATTGACCAGTTCGCCCCGAGTTGTTTGCAGAGCCTTATCGAGTCCCAGGAGTTCGCGAAGAGGTAATGGTGGGTCATATTTCGTGCCGTTCATTTCATTGACCGTAGTTTCCACTGTGTTAATAGCGTCGGTGGCTATACGAGGGACATCGCTGAGCTCGCTCATTTCTATAGCGGCGGCCGTCTTCGCCAGCGGTTTCGTCGGTAGACTGTAGGGTTTTTAACCATTTGTTGAGGCAGCTGCGACCGATCATCGATCACTCCGAGAGCTCGAGCGAGGGATACTCCATATCGGTTCACGGAAGAGGGGCTGAGGAACCGGGTCGGGTCGTTCTTGTACGTCAGCAACTTCCAGCTATTACCCCATTTAACCCACAAGTCTCCTCTTTTAGTGCTGCGGAACTCCAACGTGGCCTTGATGCCGTTTTTAGACACCTCACTCTCCCACCGTTTCACCCGAGACTCCGTTTCCTTGAGAGGCGCCAGCTCATTCTTGGAGATCCCCGCAGGAATCTCGGCACCGCCCGCCCATGCCGGAGTTGCGGATGGAGCCTCCCAGGGGAACATACTCTCGGGTGAAGTTCCCATTGGTATGGCTGTTAAGGGCGTAATTCGGGGGTCGATATACCCAGGATCTTTATGCGTCTCTATGAAGGTCGTATCGTCATAGTCATCGATGTCATCATCGATGTCATCATCATCGCGGAAATCGTCTCTGCCGATTTCATCCATGTCAATATCGTAATCAGTCATATTTATAATTTCTTAAAATTAATTATGTATTAAAGACAAAACCATACGGGTTTAATATAGTTTCACTAAATTATGTCTTCGAGTCAATATGGTCGCAAACTCAATCCATACCGCAGACTGCGTGAGCCCCTCGGGGCAAAAGGCGTGAGACAGAGTGTCGTTATTACGAACAACCCATCGACGATCGACCAGAACCAGCAGCTCTTGGTCCGCTTCCCCAACCTCGGAGCTAACGACGTCATTGTGCCGGGGGACTGTTCGCCTCGCTTTCACTATTTCGCTGACGTCGACGGACGAGGACCGAACCGTCGTTCAGAACCTGGGTCGCGCCATAGTCAAGAAGACCATGATAAAGATTTCTGGTAATGAGGTGATGTCGATCGATGACAGCGACGTCTACCATTGTTATCAGGACCTATGGATGACGGCGCAAGAGCGCGAAAACGCTGTCTATCAGGGTATTGACACCAGCAAAAATAAGAACGTAACCAAACTTAGAATCGAGGCTGCTAACAAGGCAGATAACAACGCGAGTGACAATGCGGTCGTGGGCGCATACGGCAACCGATTCTACATCCCGCTCGACTTTGAGTTGCTGGAGAGTCACATGCCCTACTATCAGAGCGCTTTGGCTGACCGCCTCAAATACGAACTAACGTTCAACGACTACGGCCAAGTTATCATAGCCAGCGACATGTTATCGACGTATACGATCAATAATGTTTCGCTGGAGTACGACATGGTCACGATGCCTGAACTAGCGCGATTGATCAGAACCCAGTATACGCGCGCGTTGCCATACTTTACGACCGAGTTCTTCGCCATCGCAAGATGATGAAAGACAAAGGCGACACATTGTGGAATATTAATGTCAACGTACCCGCCCGCTCGATGAAAGGTATACTGATGCTGTTCGAGGAGGCTCGGGTAGCGCTCGGTGTTAGAAAAACCGACAGATTCTATAACCCCAAAATCACGAAGGTAGAGGTGACGATCGAGGGAGTACCCAATCAACTCTACAGCGCGGGTCTTCGAGCGCACCAGCAGTGGGACGAAGTAAGAAAGCAGTTTGCTGCCGGCTCTAAGGGCTCTCCGGAGGTTGCAGCGGTTGCCAAAGATCTGCATCTCTCGGCCGTCTCCCTCGCGGAGTTCCTGAATACCAAATACGCGTTATGGCTAGACATGCGAGCCAGCGACGACGACCAAATACACGGCAACGGACGCCAAGTTGAGAACGCTAGCGAGGGTGTGACGATCCAGATAACCAAAGAGGCGGACGGAGCCGGGCCATTGAACGTGTACTTATATATAATTACAGACGCACAACTCAACATCGAAGATGGTCGATACGTCTCAGCACTCTACTAAATCTAACGATTTATTAATTAATTTTAAGAAAATTAGCAATGATTCTAACGATTTATTAATTAATAAATTTGATAATTCTAAAGAATTAATTAAGAAAATTAGCAATCAATACCAATTCACGATTGGAGATGCCCACTCTGCCATAATATGTGGGCAGACAGGATGTGGAAAAACGGTTTTCATCCTAGACTTGCTCGAGGGCTCCTACCGCGATGCCTTTCGTCATATTGTGATCCTGTGTCCCACTGTGCGGCACAACGATACTTATCAGCGGCGCCCGTGGATATGGACCGACCCTGAGGTATACGTTATTGACCCCGGTGATAGGGCTTCACGATTGGCTGCGTGGTTTATACCAAAAATTCCAGGGTGAGCCCACCCTATACGTGATTGATGATTGCTCGGCCAAGGCGGCGATGACCAAAAAGAAGGACATGCTCTCCGAGCTCGCATTTTCTGGCCGCCATGCTAGGCAAAGCGTATGGATATCCACTCAAAAGTACAACGCCGTCCTCAAGGATCTGCGCGAGCAAACGAAATGGGTCGCCCTCTTTCACTGCAAGGACCGAGACTCATTCGATGACTGTCTTCGAGAGAATGAGTTATCCCAACGCGCGAGGAGCGCCTGTAGGTTCGACATATGCTTTCGGAAACTAAGCACGCCAAGCTTTTGCTAAAGACTGATCAACCAACTGCTTACGAAATTATCAATTAATTTTATAATTATTAGCAATTACTAACGCTCGTTAGTAATTGCCGAGTAAATGCTTAACAATGCTTAGCAATTGCTGAACAATGCTGAACAAATGCTTAACAAATGCTTAACAAATGTTGAACAAATACTGAACAATGGTTAACAATGTTAACAATTTGGTGCTCCGCTGCGAGCTTTGTTGCGAGCATAATGGTGATCATAAGTATCGGGTGGTGCGCTTGGCAATATGTTAAAGTGATGAGACTTGTTAGAATAGTTAAATAAATTTTAAGAAAAATGAACTGCGACGAACTTCTCGATCAGCTGATGGAAGAAACCTCAACTCCGACTGCCAACATCCTGAAAGATAATGATCCGACAGAGCAATCGGAATCAACTCCAACGGCGGTTGGTATTGGGTTGAGTGCAACGACTACGAATGAAAATGAAAATGCGGCGCGACGAGAGCGGCTAGCTGTGCTGGTTGCTGGGGGACAATCGGAGCATTATCTCTCAGTTTTTCAGGTGGATAAGATGTCAGATGCGGAGATCGATAAAATGTATGCACGATACGAATCTAGGTTAGGTGCGGAGATGACAAAAACTCTCGGATCGGCGGCTATTCATTTGTACGCAACCGCCGTTAGTATACTTCTCCCTATACCAAACACCGCGGGATTGATTGACGATCTAGAGACTGACCCTTTTATAGGTCACACTCTTAGAACAGCCTGCTGCTCAATTTATCACAAGTTTGGAATGTACTTAGCTCCGCTGACAACCGCGTTGACCACGGGTAAACACTGTCAATTTGGACATATATGCCCACGAACTATAAGCCCTAATATTAATATCATAAATGATGACACAAGACACACCCGCGAGAGTGACTGAGTTGAACCCGATTGCTCCAACCCAATCGAACCCGAGTGTTACTCCGCCACTGGATGACATACCGCATATAAAAAATCCCAAAAGACAGGCAGTGGGGGCGGGCGGCGGCTGCCACCCGAAAAGTTAAACAAGATAAAATACTCGCCGAGCTTCGAGAGGCTAAACAGTCATTGCAATCGGGGACGGAGACAGCAAAACATCTGAAGACAGAGTTGAGTACAACAACACCCCCAATTCACGAATTGGAAGCACACTCAACACCCAATCGAGGTTGGGCGAATCCTATTGAACCCAAATTCGTGAATTGGAGTTGGGTTGTTGGTGGTGGTCTGGCAGTTGTTGGTGCCCTGTGCGTGTGGAAATATCCCATATTATCGAAAAAACAACCAGCCAGTGTTCAGAAGAAAGTTACGAAACACCAATCGCAATTGGATGCGAATTGGATGCCCCATTTAAACATTGATCGCGACCCCTTTTATATGCAATAATTATAATGGCTGAACACGATGGTAAAATGTTAGTGAATGCGCTTTATCACGCCGTGGTGATATCGGGTTTCAGTATCAGGTATGCTCGACTATCAAAGATGGCCCTAGGAGGATCCGCTCCCAAATTTGACTTTACTGCGAGAGACGTAGGGCTCGCGACCTAAGATGTAGCGGCCGCAGTTTGGACCCGAGATTATCTAGTTAAAGCTGGAATTCTACCAGTTAATATATGGAAATAAATGGCTTCAATCGCAGTAATAGTAGGTGGTGTGCTTGTAAAACGCATTGGCTGTTCAGCGGTAGCAACTTTATATTCTCTAAAATGAGAAGCTCGAACGTGGATGAGGAGCGTAAGCGTCACGATTTAGCTGTAGAACAACTCAATAGCGCAAAGGAAGCGTGGTCGAAAAAACGAACCGCCCATCTGGACTGGGTCAATGAAGAGCTTCGCCGCGAAAATCACGCCGCACAAACTTTTCAGAACGTTGAAGAAGCCAACCGCGAGTACGCGCTGGCATATCCGCAGAAAAGTCTCGCGCCGCTGGATCGCGAGCCCCAACTTTCAGATTTCTATGTACCGTCAGAGCCCCAAAAAGACCGCGAGATCGCGTTCATCGTCGTGGGAATGGGTGTGGTGGGTCTCGTCGGCTACTATATTCAATCGAGATTTTAAATTAATTGTTTTAAATAACTTTTTTATAAATATATATATATACAACGATGTCAGTTGACAAACTTTATTTTGCTATGATTGATGTAGGCTACACTGCCCTTAAACACTGCATAGCTGGTGCAAAGGGTATGATTCGTCTGGCCCGAGATTCTCTCGAGACGTGGCGGTAGGACGAAAAAGCGGCCACCCTTTTCGCAAAGCGGATGTTAGATTCCTCCACCAATCCTGGGGGATTAGATTTTCCCAAGTTCCTTCAGAACTTAACCCCCAATCGCGATTGTACTTCCAACAAAGGTTTATTATTATCGACGCAGTTACCGGACGATCTGGCGAGGGCATGTTGGAGATTGTCCAACATATTAGAATACATCGCATACTATGAACACGCGCAAACTTAATACCAAACTATCGGTTCGCCTAACGCGCAAGCTAGCGAACATGTACTATAGCCCCCACGGCTACTGGAAGGGACTCGCTGCCATCAAGAACCTCACGGCGGCGACCAAGGTTTCAGAAAACGCTGTCAAGGAATGGCTCAAGAAGCAGGCCATCTGGCAGATCTATTTACCCGCGCCTCACAATATTCCGCGCCCGAAATTCGACGTGCCGGTACCGAACCAAGTTCACCAAGCGGTCCTCCTGTTTCTCCCTCACGATCGCGTCGTTCGTAAGACGTACAAGTACGCGCTGACAATCGTTGACATAGCGAGTCGTTATAAGGGGGCTGAGCCATTGGCCACTAAAGAGTCTAAGGAGGTGGCCGAGGCTCTCTCCCGAATATATAAGAGGAGTCCTCTCAAATGGCCGAATCTTCTCCAGGTCGATCCCGGCCGCGAGTTCATGGGCGCGGTCTCTCATCTATTGTCTAAGCACGACGTTTCTGTCAGAGCGGCCGCGTCAACATCCACCGGGACCAGGGATCGTGGAACGCTTCAATCGAACCCTGGCTGAGAGACTGTTCGGACACCAATACGCTAAAGAACTTGTAGACCCTCATTCGCGATCGACCGAGTGGGTGGCCAGACTGCCCGCCGTGGTCTCCGCACTGAATGGAGAGGTGACCAGATTGATAGGTAAGAAGCCCGTAGATGCTATCAAGTTTAAAAGGGTGACGAGCGAGCCCTCTGCCGTCTCGCGCGGGCGACCCGTTGGTTTAGAGGAGCAACAGCTTCCATCAGATATTGATGTCCGGTACCTCTATCAACCGGGAGAGCTCGAAGGTGGCAGCCGCAGCGCGACTGATCCCGTGTGGTCTCTCAATGTATATCATCTAGATCGATCTATTACCAAGCCCGATGAGCCCGTGCTCTACTATTTGGATGATGGGCCATCTCGAGGGTTTGTTCGCGAAGAACTTCTTGCGGTGCCTTCTGACACCCAGCTGCCCCCGGATCGTCAGAGTCTTTAGTATTCTCTCTCAGAGTTCTTTTTTTTTTTTTACCTATCCTATAGGCTCGGTGTGTAACCCGTCTTCCATCACTTTCCTCTTGTCGTAGTACGCCGAGAGTCCTAATTTTTGTTGACAGTACGTCTTCATCACCCCGTTAATCATTCGGAATCCCCTGTTCTCCGCCATATCCCTACCCCCTTAGAGAGCACTCTTATACCTTCCCCAAGTCAGATCGTTAGATCTCTTCGACATCCCCTTGGCCGAGTGCTTAGATTTTCCATCACCGCTCACGTAGTAACACTTGCTACACAGAGCGATGGCTCTATCCCCTTCGAATTCCAGCTTGAACAGTCCCGGAGTTCTGTTGCTCCACACATCCCACGCCAACCACTCGGTCTTCTCCTTATTAAACTTTCTCTTCATATTCTTTCTCACCACCGCCGCCAGCGTCTTCTCCGACAGCGCGAAGTACATGCTGTCAGTGTCCATCTGTATCAGTTCGAAATCTCCGCGATCCACGTACTTGTCCAAGAAATCGTAGTAGAACTCCAGCATCCGGAGCTTGGCCAACTGGTAGACCGCTATGCCACACTGAAACGGTCTGTTGATCACCACTCGAGTCTTCCTGCTCGATATCTCGTAAGCCTCCCCAACATTCTCCCTCCAGGTCTTCGAACCACGCCGACCTCAGTGCCCGATCAACAGTCTTCTCATCCTTCGTATATGTGGTGTTCAGGTGTCTCTCTTGTGCCTCTATCAGTTTGCCACAACATGCGTTGCCAACCAGTTTGAATATCTCCGCCAACACCGCCTTGCTCTTGTCGACGTCCCCCGTCCGTCTAGCAGCGGTGACCTCTTTAACGAACCATTGAAACGGTTTGCCGGGCGTGTAGTCTATCACCCTATGCACCGCCTTGACGATCATACCGTGCTCCAGATACCACTTTAGCAGCGGGGAGTATATGATCATCTTCTTGGCGGACATTGCCCCCACGAGCTTTCTCTGTCCTTCGACTCTCTTTTCCTCCCGGTCCCGGCCAGTAGTCCTTCATGTGCTGTGGAACCTCGTTCTCATCGACTTCTCGATTAACGAACAGCGGTGACATTTCCGAGAACTTGTCTCTCAACGTTTCCGGGACCTCTATATCCAACTCCGCAAATCCGAACCACTTTTCACTCCTGACCTTCCTCACGAAACGGTCTATATACGACTGTCTTTCCGGGTTGTCACACGTCCATATCTGCTCCTCACCACACGGCATGTCCTTCGACAGAGTAGATAGGTACAGAGCATTGGCATCGTACCCCAGCACCGCCTTGCACATCTTCTCCACCCGACTCCCCACCTGACCCCTGATCGTCGACCTTCCAGCCTCGGCGTATCTGGAGAATACTATGGACGGACCACCGACCAATCCCTGCTTCATCATCTCGTAATAAGTTTCAGACTTCGGTGACCACAGCTCGGGCGTGTCCGCCTTCCCATCGATCGACCCGCGGAGTAGGTACTGAAGGGAAATCACCGGGTAGAGATACAGCATCCTCGAGTATGTCCAGCCTCTTCCCTGTAGAACTCCGTCATTTTAGTCAGAGCCTCCAGGAACGGTCCTACATCCAAGTCGTTGTAGTGTTGCAACCATTCCTTGAACGTCTTCATCCCCTTTTCTCGGAATACTTCTTACACTCTTTCCACTCGGACAACGACAGTAGGAACTCACCCTTCAACTTCGAGTACCACTCGGGATAGTCTGGCAGCCCCGGATGGTCGAGCTTGTCCGCGCTATCGAACCACTCGTACGGAAAGTGAGACTTTACCGTTTTACAGTCGTACACCTTAACCCACCGGTCGTACGTGGTACCGGGTTCCCAGATACTGGATGATGTCGAGAAATCTAAACTCCGGGGTAAACAGAAACATCGTCGTGCTGGCTCTCTTTCCGACCATCACCTTATTCACGGTGGCCACCAACTTCTCTACAAAGTACTGCTTGATGAGGTTCAGGTCGTACCTGCTACAGTTGAACCCCACCACCGGGACTTGGTCAATACAAGAGATAATCTTTGCTTGCTGAGACTTCGATAACATATCTATGTCGGCCGGCAGATACTTCTTCCTAACCCCTCCCTGATTACCTTGCCTCTCATCTGCAGCTCGGTCACGACTTCTCGACTCAGCGTCGTTCAGGATCTCGTTCGCATAGGTGTGTGATCCCTTCATGCATCGTATCCCCCAACGACACCGATATAGGAACGTGCTCGACCTCGAAGGTCAGTCTTTGGTGGGTCGCGTGCTTTTTGACTTGTCGAGATACGCCTCGAAGATCGTAGACTATCTGGTGAGGGTATAGAGTCGTCTCCTCCTCGCGTGGCGATTGTGGATAGTAGGTATTCACCTCATTCAACCACTCGCACTCCACATCACCACCAGCTCGTAACCCGCCTTCCTTATCTTGGCGTCTTGAATTTTCTTCCTCTTGTACAGCGATCTCGCGTTACCTCTCATGCAATGCCTCGGACACCCGTGCTAGTAGCATCCGTTGAAAACTGAAACACGGTCTCGGCTCGTGACAGTAACCGTCGACCAGATCACCGGCCCACCCACCTCTCACCACCGTGACCGCAGTTGGCGTGATGTATGTGCTTTCCCACCCTCTCCTCTTCTCTGCTCAACCATTGAATCGACCTCACACTCGCTGACCCCTTAGGATAGAACGCCTTCTCGTAGGCCGACTGTGGTCTCTCTACCCTCTTACCTGGACATGTCACCACGGTCTTCCCACCCATGCAGGTGGTCGCGTGCCTGTGCATGTTACACGACTTTGTGAACCGTTGTTGACATCCGGTGCACCCGTACTCGTTCGTCATCTTGCGGAGATTCGTTATGAGGAACGAGTGACCTCCAAACATTCCTATCGTCATTGTCTTCCCCCCAACCACGTCGTAATTTGCCGGAACCTTCATGAAGTACCACACTCCATCGGCGGTGGGCTCGTAAACGCGAATACCCAACTTGAAATGCTCCTCGACCTTCTTAAGAGAGTCCAGGGGAATTCCCTGGCTACCCGGTCCGTTATCATGCCCGAGATATTCGCGAGCCAGAGCTCGTGCCTTCAAACAACAGCGGTCTGGTCTCCCTCCACGTTGGATGGCTATGCACCTAAACAGACACAAGTAGTCGTCGTACGTGTCGACGGAATACATTCCCTTTTTCTGTCTTAACCAGTCTGGGAGTTTTCCCGCTCCCATGAGAAGTTGTTGTGCGTCGATGATCATCTTCACCTCGACCGATATCCAACGAACGAAGGTCCATTTTGTGTTTGGTCTATCGACTTTGTCGATGTCCATTCGACCTTTCTCTCTATCGGATATCCAACTCTCGGCTTTGGTGATCTCGTTTATCCACGGACTGCCCTTTGATTGTTTGTGATAGATCATAGTAGCGTCGGTCTCTATGTTCCTAATACGATACGAGCACGAATACCTCAGGTAACATGCCGTGGTCATCTCTGGGCGAATTTTATTCATTATGTGATTAGCGATCTCCCCGTCTACCCCCCTCTCGAAAGTCCATACTATCTTCCTCCTAACCCCTATCAACAGTTTCCCTAACTTCGGCTTCTTCGGCGAGAATCCTGGGACCCTCCTCCACCAAAGCTCTGGCGATATCTCTCCTCTTCTTGGGAGGTCCCCCCACCAACCCTTGATAAATCTTATTGTAGTACGCCTTGTATAGGGGTTTTCTACGTGCGCTGGGATCTTCTTTTACATGCTGCGTGTAAGTGGTGGCGTGCAGACTGGCCGTCGTCTCGTTCTCCAATTTCTCGGAGCGTTTTTCGGGGTCGGCGGGCAGTCGTCCGGTCGAAACCGCATGCCGCAGGCTCTCCTCGTAGACGACGGCTCGCGCGTCACTTATCCTATCTGCTATATCTTTCTTGAGTCTCAAACCTCTTAGGGAAATTCCCAACTCTTAGCTTGCTCTCTCATTTGCTTTATGGTAGGCATTATACTGAGTATAACCAATAGATTTTTTATCTTCAATAGGGTGTAAGTTTATATTTATTCGTAATAAATATATGACAGATTGTTGTAATATACTTAGTATAACTTATGGATAACTTGTCTTTAATAGGGTGTCAGTTTATATTTGTGACAGATTGGTGTAAAATACTGAGTATAACTTATAGATTTCTTATCTTTAATAGGGTGTCAGTTGTTATTTTATTCGTAATAAAAGTATGACAGATTGTTGTATATATATATACTGAGTATAACATAGGGATTTTTATCTCTAATAGGGTGTATCTTCTCATGTCATAAATATATGGTCTCGCGGTAGTAATATATAAGAGTCACAAATGATACCATCATACGGTGGAAGGTGCCGGTACCTTCCAGAGGTGATGGTATCATCGTGACTCTTATATACTACTCCATTTTACATGTAATAATTTTTCTTACTTTATACGCTGCCAGATACTTATGAAAGGTTCATATGAACGTGTAGCTACTAACACCTGTATATGTGGCTGTGACTGGAGAAATGGGGCGGAAGGTTTTGTGACCAGTGTAGATCCAGATCAGCCTGTGTATCCACACAGTCTGATCAGGATCTGCACTGTTTGCCATTCCATCAGTGAAACACCCATCCTGCTTCTAACAAGCATAATATATCGTTATCAGGGTAGAGGAATGTGCTATTTGATCAGGAGCCACACTGGTCGCATATCCCATAAGCCCCATTTCTCCAGTCATAGCCACATATTAGTTATCCACATACATTTCAGATACAGACTGAATGTCTGTTCATCTCTCTATATGTCCATTTCATATTTATGCAACCATGACAATTACCATGTTTACTATGTTGTGTATTCCAACATGAACGTCTCTGATACATATAATTAATACTCTCAGCTGTTGACAAGCCTTGAAACACCATTAAGTAGAATAAATAGATAAGTATAAGTATTACTGTCAATAGTGTAGGTCGTAGGTACTAATTTGCAAATTGGTTATAGAAAATATCATCTTTTCTACCATGCTGAATGGATCATTTCTAGCACATATTACTCCATGTATGACAGTAGATACTAAAATACAGAACATTAAGATAGCTGTAAATAATACAAGCAAGCTAAGCTGGAGTAAACCAGGACAAATATATTGTTACACACTTTCAAGATGACAGCCAGCAAGTAAATGAGTTTGTGTGACATAAAAATAAAATTAGGTAGTAGAACCGATGAAACTGAGATATATCCCGGTTCCAAATAATGTACACACTATTTATCTTGCATTCTAATAATATTCCCTCAACCCATTCTGAGTCATCAGCAGGAACAGGATTCAAATGTGTAGTTGGCACCTGTACTCGTAAAATCAAGTATATAGTAAATATGTATAACTTGTATGACTACTTAAATACACTACAAGAACATGTGCGTTCCAATGTGTATGACCGTCATCCATTACCAGTGTAAGTGCACACCAGTGCATGCATCATGACCGTTGCCTAATACATGCAGGTATATTGCTCCATTAGTCTTATTTGAGAGGCACCCATGACGATATTGTATTCTGTAAGTGAGGCGTTGTAAGTAAATAGTTAACCATGATTTCATAATAGTGACACTTGATAACCTGTAAGGTTGGTATACCATTTCATAATAGTGACACTTGATAACCTGTAAGGTTGCTATACCATTTCATAATAGTGACACTTGATAACCTGTAAGGTTGCTATACCATTTCATAATATTGACACTTGATAACCTGTAAGGTTGGTATACCATTTCATAATAGTGACACTTGATAACCTGTAAGGTTGGTATACCATTTCATAATAGTGACACTTGATAACCTGTAAGGTTGCTATACCATTTCATAATAGTGACACTTGATAACCTGTAAGGTTGGTATACCATTTCATAATAGTGACACTTGATAACCTGTAAGGTTGCTATACCATTTCATAATAGTGACACTTGATAACCTGTAAGGTTGGTATACCATTTCATAATTTTCATTCGCTGTTCTTACTTATAGCACACATGTTATTCTACACCTGGTGTGTCAAATTACCAAAAAACAAAAAGGATGTAGGTTTGTAATCAACTTATAATAGTTCCAATTGGCATATACCTGCATAACATTCGGATAACAGCATCATTACAGATTTCATATATACAAGTACATCGCTTAAAAGTAGTATTTGCATTTCATACTGTGCCGAAATAAATAGTTGACAAATGTGGCTATTTTGTATGTATGACTTCTGAAAAGATGTATATGTCCTCCAAGCTCATGTATATAATTATATAACAATATATACAAGCCAATATTAGAATGTATGTAGTCTGAAAAAGCCATTCCAGGGTATTTAAACATCAATCTAGTCCAATTTAAGAAGTATCTACCACGTGTAGCCACACACACTCATAGGACCATCAATATACGTTTAAATCCCCATGAATGATAACGTATCTCCAGAACATATTATGCAATGTATCAACATGTTGATCTAAACAATATCACATAGCCTCTATCGAGACATATTAAATTTGGGATTTTACTATGCCATTGAACTATTGTCTACATGGCATTCTAACTATTTACGCAGACCTTAAGGATCAGGTTTGTGGAAGGTGTTTTCTGCCGCATTGTACCACAGTAATGTATTTTGCTGGCTCTTTGGTGTCGTCAAAATAAATATTTCTCGATTTGACAACAGGTAACGTCATTCTAATGATCAAACAGTCATGTACCGTGTGAACATTTATTTACTGAATGCAGAATTATATTTACATTGTACCTGTTTACATACCCCACGTAGTTTGTAGCTAATACACGTCTTTGCCTCCATATACACTGCAGTTCCATTATAACGCGGTCGCGTATAGCGCGATCTCCATTATAACGTGGGTCTCTCATGGATCCCAAAAAAATATTTAAAAAATCGAGAATTTTAAAAAAAAAAAAAACAAAAAAAAAAAAACAAAGAAAACAAAAATATAAAAAATCGTCGGACGTCGTAGTCATCGTGTAATTAGTTGATTCGTGATTTCTGCAAGTTTATTCAAACAACGAAGTTCAAAGTCCATGAAAGGATTATTATTAGTATGTTAGCAAATGTAATACATGTACCTTTAATCAGGTAATCATGTTAATAGGCATATTTATTAATCAATTCAATTACACATAATTGTCGCTAATAAATGGTTCCGTGTTCAATCGTCTTTCTTTTTCTTTACTCCCAGGTGTAATATTTAGTAATATTTCAGCATTATCTGGGTATGGGATCACGTGGTCTATTGTTTACACTGCAGCCCACGGCAATCTCTCTTAAATCATAAATTTCATTCATCAATATGACTTGCAGCGTAAACAATAGATCACGTGACCCCACATCCTGAGATTATGCACGTATCAACCGCATGAATATGCAGGACACGTGATCATAGGCATTATTTATTATCAATTAATCCGTTTAAGCGTCTGTTGACCGCGAGTAGTATACATTGTAATAAGCGTCTTGTCTATCGCGAGCACTATACAACGTAATAAGCATGATTTTATAAATAACTCATATGTTTAATACATTAATACATACAAGTTTGTATGTCATAGGCATTATTAATAATTACTTTAACTTCTGTTCAAATGACATGATTTTATATGGGTCCGTTGCTAATGGAATTCCCGCAATAGTTGGTAACCGAAATGCGAATGATACCAATAACCCCGTGCAGTCCCAGTACCCGTGCATGTCCCGAAATTTTATAACGTGGTCGGATTCGATCGCGGTTTGAAATCTTGGACCCCGACCACAGCGTTATAATGGAGCTGCAGTGGCATTTGTGGCATTGAATCCGCATAACAATCCCTATGGTTGTCTTTCAAATTTATTACACCGCTGATGGACAATCATATTCCATTACTATATAGCAACCAGATACACGTATTCGAGTATATGTCATGGGCTAGCAGAGTTTGGTGTTATCACAAGATGCGGGACCTCCTCGGGCTAAGGGTATTATCAACTATTTTTAGAAATTTAAGCTGCATTAAAAGTGTACATATAGATCCGTAAATATCACATCCCCTAATTGCAAAAGCGACCATGATCTTGAAACTGATCGACAGTCATGGTGACACTGTATATGATTAGGTTTTTGGTGTATTAGTTTCAATAGTGTTTAATTAGAAGAATGAATACAGTACATGTAGTGGTTACTGTAGAACTGATTACACCAGTGACTGCATGAATTACATATCGCTACCATGTATTGTATTTAATTTCCAATGTTCACGACCATGGGTTAATTCAAATTATTGTCACATGTTAAGACTTATGCGGGATGCTTAATGTGGGAGAAAGCCATGCATGTTTGCAATAAGCATACCCATACCATTCATCATACCATACTACATACTGCCTTGGCCAATGATCATCATGCTCGCTTAATTGATTGTGAGAAGTGTGCTCGTTAACATTAATAACATTGTATTCCTTGTCAACAGTCAATCCATTTTGGACACACTTTGAAACAGTTCTTCAATATACATCCGTATTTGTCTTTGAAAATAAGCAGAATATCACACTCTACACATAACAATGTTAGTTGTTTAATTACTGAAAACTGCAGCTACATCATCAATATTATTGAACATCTGATCATTTTGGCGGCCATTTTGAAGATATAATTATAGCATTGTACACCTGGATATGTATATGCTATCAAATGATTTGATTTGTATACATTAAATTGGTATGTATACATGTAATAGGTGCATGAAATGCTGTTTATAAGAACTCCATACAGTAAACAATAGAACAAAACAAGAACATTTTGGCGGCCATTTTGACTGTTCTGACAATTGAGGAAGGATATTGCATCATTATCTCCTGTATTTTCCATTTAGTTGTGAGGGAAAGCAATGTATATGTGTTTCAACTGTGTTAATGTCTGTATTTGTTCGTAACAGCACACGACTCGCAGAACAATGTTGTAAAACAGCCTATTTCGGCAGCCATTTTGAAATATGTTGCCATTTACGGTTGTAATTAAATGTAAGATGTATTCTAAATCATTTCACATTCAAATTGTGACTTAATTATAGCAATTTAAACGGTTAATATTGAACAGACTGAAAGTTAACAGTCCTTAATAAAACAATATAATACTGTTCGGCGGCCATTTGTTCATCCAGCGGCTTTTTGAGTGCAGACAACCAGGATTGATATAACAATAGGCTACTGAATCAGAAAATCATACTCATGGGGGGGGGGGAGGGGGGATTATTGCTGGCTCAAGGTCTATAAAGGAAACAGAAATTATACAAAATTTCTCTCAATGTTAAGTTTGCGAAAGCGCGAAGATTGTGACCTTGACCTTGGGGTTAGCGGGGATCTGAGGGTCGTGGATTTGGCATGGCATGATAGAGTTTGTTTGTTGGGGTTTAACGGCCTATCAACAGCTAAGGTCATTTAAGGCCGGGTCAATGGGTTCAGTACTAAATCCCAGGTATTTTCTAGTACAAATCCCAAAATCAGAACGGAATATTTACAATAAAAATGTATGTATTCAGCCCAGAAATCTGAATAATCCTGATCTGATGCCAGGTCCTCGCCACACCAGAATCACTTGGCCCCCACCCAAAAGCAGCAGGATCAGTAATAATCTTACTACTTTTATAATGGGCAATAACCCAATTCAACTCCCAGGTAACAAAAGAGCCAAAGATAACTAGAACTATCACAGGAGTGATCATAATACCCCCACAAAGAGTTGGACTTACAAATAGCTTAACATTAGAAGAGTTTTATAGGTTTCAATAAAAATTTCATGATCATTATTTAATGCTGGCCTTAGAGATGTGTGACATTGACCTTTTACCTGCGTACGTGGTCAATGAAAATGAGATAATCTGAAAACATTTGAAAATTCATTCATCAGTTATAGAGGATCTTACACGAGTAATGGATTAATATGATTTTGATTAAAAACTCTGTGCCGAGTTTGTCAAGAACGCAATGAATCAATTTAATAAAAATAGAAAAAATGGCTAAGTTAAAAGGATATTTTTGTAAAAAAAATATTTGTTCGGCATAAAAAGTGTGTATAGTTTCAGATCAATCCACTGAACGGTTTCAGAGGAGTTGTGTACACAAACTATGCAGTTTATCTGTCTGCTGCCTGCAATAGGTTTGACCTTTGACCTTCAACTGTGACCTTGACCTTGGACGTAGGTGCATGGTTATTGATCGCGACACACCTTCTCATCCTGAGAAACATTTGTGCCAAGGCATTTGATAATCCATGCATTGGTGTAGAAGATATAGAGCCGAAGTGAATTTCAATAGGTTTGACCTTTGACCTTCAACTGTGACCTTGACCTAGGATGTAGGTGCGTGGTCATTGACCGCGACACACCTTCTCATCCTGAGAAACATTTGTGCCAAGACATTTGATAATCCATGAATCGGTGTAGAAGATATAGAGCGGAAGGGAATTTCAATAGGTTTGACCTTTGACCTTCAACTGTGACCTTGCCCTTGGACGTAGGTGCGTGGTTATTGATCGCGACACACCTTCTCATCATGAGAAACATTTGTGCCAAGCCATTTGATAATTCATGCATCGGTGTAGAAGATATAGAGCAAAAGGGAATTTCAATAGGTTTGTCCTTTGACCTTCAACTGTGACCTTGCCCTTGGACGTAGGTGCGTGGTTATTGATCGCGACACACCTTCTCATCATGAGAAACATTTGTGCCAAGCCATTTGATAATCCATGCATTGGTGTAGAAGATATAGAGCGGAAGGGAATTTCAATAGGTTTGACCTTTGACCTTCAACTGTGACCTTGCCCTTGGACGTAGGTGCGTGGTTATTGATCGTGACACACCTTCTCATCATGAGAAACATTTGTGCCAAGCCATTTGATAATCCATGCATCGGTGTAGAAGATATAGAGCGGAAGGGAATTTCGATAGGTTTGACCTTTGACCTTCAACTGTGACCTTGACCTTGGACATAGGTGCGTGGTTATTGATCGCGACACACCTTCTCATCATGAGAAACATTTGTGCCAAGCCATTTGATAATCCATGCATGGGTGTAGAAGATATAGAGCAGAAGGGAATTTCCAACAGACCGACAGACCGACCGACAGACCGACCGACCGCCAAGCTGACTCCTATATACCCCCTCAAACTTTGTTTGTGGGGGTATAAAAACGTACCTGAGGGCCAAACCAGGAAAATCGTGATTCCTATAAGGAGGAACTCATACCGTTAATTTACGCCTTCACGTTCGCCCGACCAACCACCCACAGGCATGATAGAGAATCATTAGAGGATAAGCTGTGTAAAATATCCAGAATGGTGGTGAAAGGAAACAGAAATTATAACAAATTTCCCCCAACAATAAGTTTATGAAAGCACTAAGACTGTGACCTTGACCTTGCAGTTAGTGGGGGTCTGAGGGTCGTGGATTTGTCACACCATGATAGAGAATCATTAGAGAAAGGCACGTGTGAAATATCAAAATGTTTGGTGAATGGAAACAGAAATTATAACAAATTTCCCCAACGTTAAGTTTTTTGATGACAGATGGACCAAGGGTATGCCATAAGCACGCCTTTCTTCAAAGGTGCATGAAAAATCAATACGGTTCTTCGTCTATCAATGATAAACATGTATGACGTACGGACGGATAGACACTAACAACGACACCAAGGGTATGCCATAAGCACGCCTTTCTTCAAAGGTGCACTAAAAATCAATACGGTTCTTTGTCTGGCAAAGATAAACACGTATACCGAATTTGGTTATGATCCATCAACACTAGTTATTGCATGGACAAGAGGTGCCGCCCGCCACCCAAATGTCCGTACATATGAATAATGTGAATACATAATACGTCCCATTTTTTCAAATGGGCGTATAAAACCTAAATGCAAATGCTAAATGTGAAACTTGAATGCAAGTCGTCAGTGACCTTGACCTTGTGCATAGCCTCATTTCTTATGAAATAAGTAAACTTATTAAAGCATCATTCATGTGAGATGCTCTCTCTAGATATTACGATAAAACAACAAAAACACAGTAAATAGATTTGTAAGTAAGCGAGGCTTACAGAAGCCTGTGAGCCTGACATGAAAGGTAGTGGTCATAGATTTGATCGTTATCAGATGCCACAATGTTAATGTGCTGTTTTTTGGTGCAAAAACTATAACTGTGGTTTATTGTGGAACGCACCAAGTATGTGACCACAGCATGACGGTAGAGCCTTAGAGGAATTCATGCGTAAAATATTAAGAATTTTCGATGAAGGAAATAGAAGAAATTTCTCTGATGTTAAGTTTAGTGCGGACGGACAGACAGACGGGCAACCTGGATACATAGCTACATAATTCGCCTCCGATATGTTATCTATGGCTACAATTTGACCCATTCAAAAAATGTGAGCAACCAAAGTGCATACCCAAACCACAGGTGGAAGACTCGGACCTATGACACAAAAAAAATGCCTATTAAAAAAAAGCCCATTACCCCACCCACTTGGTCTCGTACAGTACCATATGCTAATATAAAGGTGAGCATAAATAGCGCTATTATAGAAAGAGCCCTCTCTTTTCCGGCTCGCACAAACACAATAAACATCGATTAAATGTATGAAATATGTCTCTGGCAATCGATAAAGGTATTAGGTGTGTGAATATACTCACTTCAAATCACTGTTTCAAGTATTTATTGAGTTATTCGCGTTTTGATTACCCCATCCAAAGCGAAAGTTGCGTGTACGAAAGAATCTCACACAGAATCGGAGGCCTTCCGGCTGGATTATCGGTCATATTTGGCCGATAGCTGATCGCCAGCTCAAACTAAAGTCGTGCACCATGATCATATACATTAGAGATTCCAACCATACAAAGTTCGTCCAATTGTGATCGTTCGCCGATCTAAAAAACACTTTTTTCTAATTTTATTGACTTTCATTCATGATTCATTCAGATTATGTCTTCCGGAAACCCTGAAAAGGGAAAGTCCTCGCGTCTATTTTTAGGTTTAACCAATCAGAGATGTTCTTACATAGATGCTTCGGTGGTTGTATTATGGAAGATAGTACATTGACCCAGTTCCAGATAATGAACGAAATTATAGAAAAAAGTGTTTTTTAGATCGGCGAACGATCACAATTGGACGAACTTTGTATGGTTGGAGTCTCTAATGTATATGATCATGGTGCACGACTTTAGTTTGAGCTGGCGATCAGCTATCGGCCAAATATGACCGATAATCCAGCCGGACGGCCTCCGATTCTGTGTGAGATTCTTTCGTACACGCAACTTTCGCTTTGGATGGGGTAATCAAAACGCGAATAACTCAATAAATACTTGAAACAGCGATTTGAAGTGAGTATATTCACACACCTAATACCTTTATCGATTGCCAGAGACATATTTCATACATTTAATCGATGTTTATTGTGTTTGTGCGAGCCGGAAAAGAGAGGGCTCTTTCTATAATAGCGCTATTTATGCTCACCTTTATATTAGCATATGGTACTGTGCGAGACCAAGTGGGTGGGGTAATGGGATTTTTTTTAATAGGCATTTTTTTTGTGTCATAGGTCCGAGTCTTCCACCTGTGACCCAAACCTGTTGCATTGTAGGTCAAAATTTAGTTAACTGTATATTTATACCTTTAAACAAATAATCTTTGATGTTGAACTAGTAAATTGCCAAACATAATAGAACAGGGAAATCATTTTCCCATGGAAGCCATCTTTTCTCTAGTTGTTGTTCAACATTCAACATAACGAAATGAAGCTTTCAAATTTAAAAGATATAAAGGTTAATGTAAATGTCAGATAAACCACAAGGTCAACTAACCAATTTCTGCATGTGTATATGTTTTTTATTAATAAGTTATTGATACAGCTTTGACAGTTTTATATCACTAACATATCAAACACGCCGGATAGCTGATTGCAAAAATCACCATGTGTTACATTAAACAGATGGTGTTAAATTGCTACCCTCGCGAGAGCGAGCGGGGTTAGCAATTTTGTTTCTACCTGGATACCAGTAAACCCCCCCACAACAATATATAAACATGAATTACCTTACATTTTAACAACCGTGCATAATGGGGTTTAACTCCTGAAGAATCTAAACAAGAAAAATGTGCATAAATTTGTGTATATACCATGATAACCTATCATGTAAATTGTTACTTAAGTCATGCAGAATAAAACATACAACTTTGCAGGCATGACCAGCATAGACGATGATCATCATGCAAGAAGCATATGATTCACCGTCGTCTGCTGTTTATTTTATATTTTCCAGTGGAGCAATGCGTGTGACAAGCAGTTCCGAGCAAGGAAATAGAAGTTATAATCGATTTCTCCGATGTTAAGTTTTGTAACGCGACTAAATACGTGACCTTGACCTCTGGATCAGCGGGGGTTGGACGGTCATGGATTTGTCACAGCATGATAGTAGAGCCTTAGAGGAATGCATGCGTGAAATATTAAGAATTTTCTATGAAGGAAATATATAAGTTATCACATATTTCTCTGATGTTAAGTTCAGTGACGGACACACGACGGACGGACAGACGGACAGACAACCAGACTCCATGCTGAGGGGGGTATAATGTTTCTAACTTGCAGTCAAACCATGTTTTCATTGAGAAAGAAGACACAATATAAAACAACAGCTGTCGGCTATTATGTGATCTGAGTCTATAATGTTTGCCATTTAGTGGGTATACCTGGTTCCATACTAATGTGAAACACTGTGAATCGACGGTTAGTAATTTAATCTAAACCTAGAGTCCCACATCCCAGGTTATAATATAGGGACACATTGTTTTTATCGTTTATTCTTTAGATATGACATTTTTCGGACAAATTGAGCACTGATTTACCAGACGTGCTAATTTTTTTAATGCTTTGATTTAACGACGGCACTGGTTCAATGACCTTGCATGTCGGACCGACTATTTAATTCCCCATCCGATAGGACTAGGCTAGCACGAAGTTGTCTTGCCCAAGGACACACTGAATTGACCATTCGCAGCGGTTGAGGTGGGATACAAAAAACGGGGTCTCCCGATTCGCAGTCCGACGCTCCACCTACTGAGCTAATCAAACCACCAGACGTACTAATTGACAGTATTATAATTTTTATAGCAAACACGAATTGCCAGTTTGATATCAGGGGCTATAAGCGTGTTTCCTTGAAATGATAATAGAAACAACTATTTATTCCATATATTTACTTTTTGATGCACAATGATCATACTTTATGATAGGATATATTTATTCAGGTGACGCATTTAGTAGATATAAATAATTAAAAAATAGCCTGCCTCATTTGTATATGAAAATAGCCTGATACCACCGCGAGTCTCCATCAGTAAATTAAAGTTACTAAATGATTATATATGTATAACGGGCACTTGTAATTTTTAAAACTGGTGGAATAGTTACATAATTATACACTTATTTAATTTCCATAAAGAAAATGTTGTACCTACTAGATGGGACCCCAGCTTTAATAGAATGGAAACCTATTTCTATACATGTATGTGGTATAGCACTATTTCTATACATGTGTGTGATATAGCACTATTTCTATACATGTGTGTGGTATAGCACTATTTATATACATGTGTGTGGTATAGCACTATTTCTATACATGTATGTGGTATAGCACTATTTCTATACATGTGTGGTATAGCACTATTTCAGCAGTGAGTGTATAGCACTATTTCTATACATGTAGTGTGGTATAGCACTATTTCTATACATGTGTGTGGTATAGCACAATTTCTATACAGTTTGTGTATAGCACTATTACTATACATGTGTGTGTAGTATATTTCTATACAAGTGTGTGGTTTAGCACTATTCTATACATGTGTGTGGTCTGGCACTATTCTATTTCTGTGTGTGGTATGCACTATTTCTATACATGTGTGGTATAGCACTATTTCTATACTGTGTGGTATAGCACTATTTCTATACATGTGTGTGGTATAGCACTATTTCTATACATGTGTGTGGTATAGCACTATTTCTATACATGTGTGTGGTATAGCACTATTTAACCCATTCCTTTTGGAACCTTTACAGGTATGAAATTTATTAAATATTTTATTTTGTTTTTGTTATTTCTCAATGAAACTATTTGTTGTGACCACTCACTCATTTGAACCTTATCGACGAGACTGTTCAAATGGTGGTCGCGACATATATTTCTGAGCGCATAGAAGGAAAATATTTCCGCAAACATAATGGCATCAGCATGAAAAGGTTAATATGGTTCCTGGCCAAGTAATCACGGAGATGCATCAGTGACTTATCTCCCCTGTCTATCACAGTCCATAGTAGTCTCTAGTAGAATAAAACACTAACTCCTTGGAATGTTATGAAATACAATTGTACGTTTAATCCTTTCACCCCTAAGTAACATGAATGAACACAAAATTATTTTCAGACTACCGGTAGTCCATTTAGAAGAAGGGGTGTTTATTTTTATAAAAAATTGCAAAAAATGCAGATCCTGATGAGAAGGCTCGTTACGATCTGGATCTACACTGTTTGCAAACACCACTATAGAGGTTTGTAGTGTTGATGAAAGAGTTAATTGATATAGGTCATTTGTAGGCAATAAAGCGAAAAACCACATATTGTACATCTAAGACATCAATCACATCACCCGCTTGCCTTCAATTTAAACAATTCAACAAAATGCTCAACCACAGCCTTCCAACATCTGATGAAGTAAAACAAATACAGTGTAAGTCATAAATATACTAGACCATACCCATAATGTACCAGGTTGTTTATATGCACATGCAAATACAGTGTAAGTCATAAATATACTAGACCATACCCATAATGTACCAGGTTGTTTATATGCACATGCAAATACAGTAGTTGTCATTTTCGATTACGTAACTAGCCCCTTTTTGTACGATACTCTACGTAATTTGGACGTTAATGAATTCAGAGCATTCGTCACGGCAACAAGTGTGTCAATATTAATGTTGTATGTTACCCAATCACATCACAGTATTTAATTATGTATGTATGTATGTATGTATGTATGTATGACTAATTATAAATGCAACACATAAGAAAATACACTAGTCACCTCACAAATAATTATCGCCGACATGCAAGAGGGGATATAGAGTACATACATACGTACATGGGTGAATTAGTAATTAGCTTTTTTTAAATTATTATCAAGGCTGCCAGCTTGGGGATTAGCTTAGTGATAACGATGCTCTTGTTTTAAATAGTACCACGCTGTGTGAGTGTTAGCTGATCGAGATCTACACTGGACAAAAAAAAATATTTATAAACAAGAATTCCGCCACGGAAGCAGTGTCATGCCTGCCGAGGCATTTGACCGTAACATGATCATGGGCATGTGCTAAAGTAAGCATCACAAAAACCGTCAGAGAAGTGCATGCTTAAAACACGAAAAAGGTCAAGGTTGAAGAAACTTTTTGACATAAATAAATGGCTAAGAGTTTCCACAACCATGTGAATGTCAAAGAGGTCAAGGTTATGTTATTATAATGGCAACATGACTCATGAGTGTGTTTCAAATGCTTACATGTATCAAGTGTTCAAATATTGAAGCAATCCATCAAGTAATATTAATGTTATACGATGGTGAAGAAACTTGTACAAACTTTTTTGTTTCTGCAAAAATATAAAGGTAAAAAAGGTCTAGGTCATGTTAATGGTGGCATGAGTGTGTTCCAAATGCTCACATATATCAAGTGTCCAAATATTGAAGGAATCTGTCAAGTAATATTAAAGTTATACCATGATAACGAAGCTGGTACAAACTTTTTGACATTGACGGCGATGTGGACGACAATGACAACAACGACAACAACGACGGAAAAAGCGGCGACTATAGTCGCGCCTTCTGAGCAGGCACGACAATAAACATGTCATACTTTGTTCACATGAATTTTGTGAAAGTTGCATACATGTATATATTTTGACAATTGAATGAAAAATTACAAGACATTGAGAAGACATCCATGATAATTGCACACCATGATAACTACCAATCCCATCATCACAAATAGGCGAAGAGTATTATAGGGTTGAGATCGGAAAAAAATAATATGCCAGAGCTGAATTTTTCAGAAAATTACCAAAATATCATTAGTAATAACATATCAAAACTCCCTGTGAATCCCACTAGAGCTTAATCCAGGAATCAAGATGGCGTCCAAAATGGCCACCAAAATGACAAAAATCACTAGTACAAAATCCACTAAACCAATCAGGAAAAAAATATGCCGAAACATACTGAATATTACTAACGAGAGAATTGAGAGAAAAGTCGCAAAATGAAGTAAATTTGTATATAAATTAAATATAATTTACCCTAATTACTATATTTGAATTTGTAATATTGGTCATTAGGAGACATTTGAATTACGCAGTACATTTATGCATATTTTATTTATTATATTATCCAATACGATATTCATGATGGCCGCCAAATTTTGAGCAATATCTCAAAATAACTTGCATCTATATACGGCAAATCAACGCTGAGAGATGAAAAAATATGTTTTATTGTTATTTATGCTTGAAACATGTCTGAAATTGGCCGACTTAGTTCATTGCAGCATTATCAAGCACAATTGTGTTTGTAACTGCATAACTAATAACCTACTAAATTAGCACACTTATCAGTAACTTTTAAACAAATCACCAGTGGCATTATCGTTAGGCAGCACCACATTGAAATTATCGATCATTAGTACGTTTGATCTCTATCAGTAGTCTAACACAAACATGATGGTATCTAGAAATATATTAATTGTAAATAATTCATTTTAAATCGATGTGTTTATGGAAGATGGGCAGCATAATAGTAAAATTTGTATACGCGAGGTGATAGCAGCAGATATATCATATTGTATTATCAGTTGGTAGTTCCATTTGCGCGGATAAACATGATTGATCAATCGAGTTTGAAATATCCATTTATTTGACAATACTACACTAATTATTTACCAAATCAACAATGATTTAACATACATACACATGCAAGATTCACATTCTAATTGTGTGACATTCAATTTGGTGACATCTGCAGGAATCGGTATAACATATGCATACCATCGCAGTATTAATACCATGCGTAATATTCGTGTAGTCATATAAAATGATAAATATGTCTATCCCTTCTCTAGAGCGATGATTGAATCGAATACTATCCATACTTCCGTCTTTTTCAAATCATTCTGGTATGTATAAATATGACGTACGACTTTACGGTACACCAAAGAGAAAAGAAAATAAGTATAAAATGTATGTAACAGTAAACCCATGTTTTGGACCACTAAGATGCTAGATATATAGATTGATTAATTGTGTTTAACGGGCTGTCACCAGCTATGGTCATTTTAGGCACCGATCAACTGGGGTAAATCCCATATTCATCTGTAAAGAGCGAATCCAAAAATAAGAACTGCATATTTCCATCCAGAAAATATATATTCAGCCCTCAATGTAGAATATCCGGATCTGATGCCAGGTCCTCAATGTATAATAGTCACGTAGTCCCAGCCCCTAAACGGAATCGGAGTACACTAATCTTACTACACGTAAACTTGGGATAACCGGATTCAACACTCACGTACAGGAAAGCCAAAATGTACCCAAGGGCCAAATCGATATATCGTAGGATGACCTGCACCGCAACATACCTGTCTCATCTCCTAGAGAACCTCCCACATAATGTCAATTAGTGTAAAAATGTTCCCACGGATAGGAAACTCTTTAAACGTCGGATGTCAACATCAGACATCAAGGCAATGAGACATTGACTTCCATATAAATGAAATTCAGTATTGTATGATTCTAAAACGTGTGTACTTATATAATGAATGCGTTGCCCTGCAATCCATATGCATTACCAGTACATAATTTATAATATATATCTTACACCAGGGCTTCTAAAATTTCATAATGCGAATCGGTCCAGACGAGCCGTAACGATTAGTGCTACTACCCACCCCCCCCCCCCCCACCTGTCATGTCATGTTTTGTCAAAATTTCTTTTTCTAATAAACATGTTTTGGTAGCATATGAGAATCGTCTCTTAAGACGATTGTTATGTGTCCTGTTGGGGACACGATACAATTGTTTTTTATTACTGATGGTAAACACATTTTGGTCTTTGCTAGTTGCATAATATACAATAAGCCCGGTTTTGTCCGATCACGTCGCACATAATATGCACGTGCGGTACTGACTGTGACGTGTGGAGGGTGAGACATCAAAGGTTACAAAGTCGTGCCGATCTGACCTTTGATACATGCCGACGTGATGTCAACAAAATATAATAAAATAAAGTCTATTAACAGAGACACACATTTACGATCAATTACTCAACACATATTTATCCATTTCGGAACACTATCACGCATGGAATAAAATAGTAAGATAGTAAGCTGGGGTGCGGTGAACGTCTCTGTGCAAATGCGAAGGTGGCTGCATCAATAATAAAAGTGCAAATGAATAACAGTCAAACTTGCACAAGTGACCACGTGCATTAAGCGACTTTTGTCTTATGCGACCACTTTCAATTCCCACCGACCTATATAATGACAGTGTATTAAACGACTTTTGCTTAACGCGACCAGCGGTCAAATATTCATGTTTTTTTACTATAGTTGAACTATAGTAGATGCATTGCGCATGTCTAGTAGATAATTTCCATGAAAATTTCCCGCTCTCTAGAACTTTTTACCTATTCACCGCCATCTTGAAACTGGAGGAACAGGCGTCTTTTGGCTAGTTGAACTATGGTAGATGTATGATGTCACTCTTGTCGAACCAGTCTGCGTTCGCGGTTGTTTAGTTGAACTATAGTTCAACTATAGAAACCATAGTTTACGCTCGAACTCGCTCTGTTGTGATTACTAAAGGGAATTAACTCATGCGATTTCAGCTGGGCGATTTTATTTCGCAATAACATAGAAAATCTGGCGACAAAATTGACTTCTGCTTGCTCTATACTTTGTTTTTTAAATATATTGGCGCCATTTACGAAAATATTCCTTTTCTTTTCATCAATAGCTGCAAAATAGAGGATGAAATCTTGGAGAAGGAATCATAAAGTTTGAGGAATAGATGCTGAATGACGATGGTACATACGAGGTGCGGTCATAAAGTTCAGAATTTTTTTATAAAAAGTTTAATATACCTGCCAGTTTGTTCATCTTTATATGACATTTACATCTGGTCAAAGTGAATTGATTTGAAAATAAGAACATACTTTGCGACAATCAGTTCGCACGTAATGAGTAACTATAGCAACGAAATAACGTCATTACGAAGCAGTTGAAAAATCCAATATTTCATGAAATTCCTGTGCTTCGATTTTCATAGTTGTGCGGAGTATATGGTGCAGGACTCTAATTTTATTGCTCTTTCCACCAAATAAATGTCTGAAGTATGTAATGCCATAGTTTCGACTTCGTCCATTCAAAAACAAATGTATTATGTAACACGGATGCAGGTAGTGCAGGAAATTTGAAGTAAAAAATAGTGGCGTCGCGTCAATGGACGTTCAACGGTTATTTCCGTGTTTGGCTGCATAGTGGCTTCAACTCACGATTTGTGCATCCTGATACCGTGGAAAAATATTGTCACAGGTCTAGTATACATGTATGCTGAAATTTGTACGGGTTTTTAATCCATGACGGATACTATCAACTGTTGAATGACATTAAAATATACAAAAACAACATACGCTAAGTATAGCAACTATGTAATTGGCACTTCATCGAAATATATTAGAGCATTGGGTGAAAATACTTACATACAATGAAACAAGTTACAGTACAATAAGTTACAATGCTATTAAATCATTAATTAACTTTAGACGACGTTAAACTGCTCCGTGCTGACGTAGATGGCTGCAAATAAATGACTACTTTACAAATTCTTGTGATTCACTTTATATAACAGATATGTTATTGTTTGCACAAATGAACCAGCGTTCTAATGACATATTAGATATACCCGGTAAGCAAAGTCCTAGAAGTTTACAACTGCACCTCGTATATGTGTTCATGTATGTTCCTATCCTTCAAAATCACAACTAAATACTTAAGGTATTAGGTAATAGATAGATACACTTAACTTCAATGATAATTGCTTCATGAGAGTGATGTGATATATGAATATAACATATGTGAATATTGTCTTGTTACTGTATACTATATGCAGCATTGAGTTGCCATCTGCGCCATTTTGTATGTACAAGCCATTGTACAATTTCACCACTTTGTGCGTTTGACGCATAGAGCAAATAACAGGGCAATAAACCAAATAAAATTTGGTGCAATACATAAGACAGATATTACAACGGCAAGCTACAAATATTATGCCAGCAAACTATACAAAAGACGAGATATCTGAGTATTTCTCTCATCAATTTCAAAATAAATTTCAATGTGTAAACTTTCCAATCTGATGCACAGCCTATGTTACTGCACACGTTACACATACGTAAAGCCATATTTACTCGCATTGTAGGTGAGTAGACGCGGGTGGGCTCCTGGTGGTGAAGTGGTCCAAATGTTTATCATGGGTGGTCCAGGCCCCGAGCAATGCAGTAGTCCCCGAGTAGTATACACAAGGTCGAGTCTGGTATATTGAGTGGGGTGTAGCCCGCCCCGTGGGGGTGGGGGCGGGCTCCAGGAGGTTAAGTGGTCCAGTCCAGGAGGTGAAGTGACCCAGTCCAGGAGGTGAAGTGGCCCAGTCACGCGAAACGGGTTCGAGTGACATACTGGGGGGCCTAACCGGCGACCTCCATGCCTTCCCCAAGGGGGTTACGGAGGCCCGATGTGACATGACAAACATGAGAAATGACATGAGAAATAAAAAAACTGGCCCAGTCCCAGCCTTTCTACAACTACTGACGGTGTTTCCTATACGTCTTTTAGACGTGGTAATGAACTCATAACTAATAAAATATTTAAAAAAACTAGAAATGGACGCTTGTCGACAAGCGCATGTGTATCCCCCTCCCCAGATACACAAGTAGTTTGAAAAAAGGGTGTTCGAGTTATGCTCCGGAGACAAAATCAGTGACGGAAAAACAAAGGGAGATAACTAAAAAATTAGTGATGCAAGAGTTGTCATTCTTGCGTGACACACCTTTAGGGTCGTGGTCTATGCATGTGTGAAGTTTCATGAAAATATTCCAAAGGGTGTTCGAGTTATGCTCCGGACACGAAATCAGTGCACGAAACAAACAGATAACTAAGAAATTAACGACGCAAGAGTTGTCATTCTTACGTGCGACACACCTTTGGGTCGTCTTCTATGCATGTGTGAAGTTTAATAAACTATAAAATGTGTTCATAGAACACGGATGTCCCACATATCGCTTTGATAATAAATGAGGCCAAATTCCAAGTCAAATTTTCTTTTACCTGAGCGTTAAAGTTTTTGAAGCACCAAGTATGTGACCTTGACCCTGGGCTTGGCGGGGGCAGGACGAACGTGAATTTGGCACAGGGCGGTAGAGGACCATTAGAGCAATGCATATGTGAAATATGAAGCTGATCCGTGAATGAAAAGAGAAATTATAAGATATTTACCTGAGCGTTAAAGTTTTTGAAGCACTAAGTATGTGATCTTAACCCTGGGCTTGGCGGGGGCAGGACGAACGTGGATTTGGCACAGGGCGGTAGAGGACCATTAGAGCAACGCGTATATGAAATATGAATGAGATCGGTCGAAGTATGAAGAAATTATGAGACATTTATCCGAGTGTTAAAGTTTTGTGACGGACGGACGGACGGACGGACGGACGGACGGGACGATGGGAGGACAGGACGCACGTTCCTACGAATGAATACTTGTTGGATTTTTACTCTATAAAAATACCCAACAAGAGTACCCAACACTATCCTAACCCTACCCAATAAGATCCCCGTACGCTTACAACAAGTACCCATTCGTGTGTGCGGACGGACAGACGGACAAGGGTAACACTAAATGCCCCCTCCACTATCGTGGTGGGGCATACAAATATTCCAAAGGGTGTTCGAGTTATGCTCTGGATACAAAATCAGAGCACGAAACAACAAAGGGAGATAAGTAAACAAGAATTCCGCGGAATCAAATGCCTCGCCTTGTCCAGCCTTGACCTCGAGCCTGGGCCCGAAAGCAATTTTCACTGGCCCGAACATATTATACAATTATTGACTAGTGAGCCATAGAATATCAGATTATATTCTATGGCTCACTAGTCAATAATTGTTTTATTATATGATAATAGTCTGTATATAGCACTTACGACCTTATGCTACTAGACAAAAATTGAAAAAGAATTTGAAAAAAAAAAATGAAAAAAAGAAATGGAAAAAAAAAGTTTAAAAATGAAAAATAATAATGCTTGCTACTGGAGCCCAGATTTTTTTTTTTAATAGTCCTATATTTATCTACATATATCTGCACAGGATGTGGTCAAGACTGGACATTTGCACATGCTAGCACATGCTAGCACATGCATAGGTGAATGGTTCTCCCAGTCTCTATTGTTCTCTCTACAGAGCAGACGAGAAAACGGGTCTTCATGCATTATTGTCCAGTTTGTAGAGTGCGCAAAACAAAAAAGGGAGATAACTAAAAAATTAGCTACGCAAGAGTTGTCATTCTTGTGTGCGACACACCTCCGGGTCGTGGTCTATGCATGTGTGAAGTTTCATGAAAATATTCCAAAGGGTGGTCGAGTTATGCTCCGGACAGTAAATCAGTGCGCGAAAACAAAAAAGGGAGATCAACTCAAAAATTAGCTATGCAAGAGTGGTCATTCTTGTGCACGACACACCTTCGGTTCGTGGTCTAATTGAATGTGTGAAGTTTCATAAAAATATTCCAAAGGGTGGTCGAGTTATGGTCAATCAGTGCGCGAAACAAAAAAGGGAGATAACTAAAAAATTAGCTATGCAAGAGTTGTCATTCTTGTGCGCGACACACCTTCGGGTCGTGGTCTATGCATGTGTGAAGTTTCATGAAAATATTCCAAAGGGTGGTGGAGTTATGCTCCGGACACGAAATCAGTGCGAGAAACAAAAAAGGGAGATAACTCAAAAAATAGCTATGCAAGAGTTGTCATTCTTGTGCGCGACACACCTTCGGGTCGTGGTCTATGCATGTGTGAAGTTTCATGAAGTTTCATGAAAATATTCCAGAGGGTGTTCGAGTTATGCTCCAGACAAGAAGTGTCTGCGGCGGACGCGGACGCAGACGCGGCCCGCTGTCAAATCCATAGTATCCCCCAATTGAAAAAGAATTTGAAAAAAAAAAATGAAAAAAAGAAATGGAAAAAAAAAGTTTAAAAATCAAAAATAATAATGCTTGCTACTGGAGCCCAGAATTTTTTTTTAATAGTCCTATATTTATCTACATATATCTGCACAGGTCCACATAATGCCACAATATTTTCAACACAGTTTACGGAAATGTAATATCCAATGTAGTAATTTACCTGTATAAATTACCTGTGGTCAAGAGTGGTCAAGACTGGACATTTGCACATGCTAGCACATGCACAGGTGAATGGTTCTCTCAGTCTCTATTGTTCTCTCTACAGGTAAGGTGTACAGAGCCCACGAGAAAACGGGTCTTCATGCATTATTGTCCAGTTTGTAGAGTGCGCAAAACAAACAAGAGCTGTAGGAGAACAGCATAGCTCGACTACGAGGGTTGTCGATGTACACATAGCTTGACAAAGAAGGTGGCTGCGGCCTGCATAAAAACCTTAACCAAGGTTGACTAAAAACATTAACCAAGGGAAATTAAGTAAGTAATTCAAGGTTAAATGTAGGTCAATGTCAGATATAGGTCAGGGGTTATTGATGTACATCACTAGGAGATAAAGTTTTCCAAGTATGGTTGCTGTAGGCCCAGGAGTATTCCATATACAAGCTTGAGTAAAAACCGTAACCAAGGGGAGATAACTAAGTAATCCAAGGATAAAAGTAGGTCAAGGTCAAATATAGGTCAGGGATTATTGATGTACATCACTAGGAGATGAAGTTGTCCAAGTATGGTTGATGTAGGCCCAGAAGTATTCCATATACAAGCTTGACTATAAACATTAAGCAAGTAATTCAAGGTTAAATGTAGGTGAAGGTAAAATAAAGGCCAGGGGTTATTGATGTACATCCCTATGAGAAAAAGTTATCCAAGTATGGTGTCTGTATGCACAATAGTATTCCATCTACAAGCTTGACTAAAAACCTTAACCAAGGTTGACTAAAAACCTTAACCAAGGGAAATTAAGTAAGTAATTTAAGGTTAAATGTAGGTCAAGGTCAAATATAGGTCAGGGGTTGTTGATGTACATCACTAGGAGATGAAGTTGTCCAAGTATGGTTGGTGTACGGCCATGAGTATTCCATCTACAAGCTTGACTAAAAACCTTAACCAAAGAGAATTAAGTAAGTAATTCAAGAGGAAATGTAGGTGAAGGTGAAATATAGATCAGGGGTTATTGATGTACATCACTATGAGAAAAGGTTGTCCAAGTATGGTGTCTGTATGCACAATAGTATTCCATGTACAAGCTTGAGTAAAAAGCTTAACCAAGGTCGAGTAAAAACCTTAACCAAGGGGAATTAACTAAGTAATTCAAGGAAATGTAGGTGAAGGTAAAATATAGGTCAGGGGTTATTGATGTACATCCCTATGCGAAAAATGTATACAAGTATGGTGTCTGTATGCAGAATAGTATTCCATCTACAAGCTTGACTAAAAACCTTAACCAAGGTTGACTAAAAACCTTAACCAAGGGGAATTAACTAAGTAATTCAAGGTTAAATGTAGGTCAAGGTCAAATATAGGTCAGGGGTTGTTGATGTACATCACTAGGAGATGAAGTTGTCCAAGTATGGTTGGTGTAGGGCCAGGAGTATTCCATCTACAAGCTTGACTAAAAACGTTAACCAAGGGGAATTAAGTAAGTAATTCAAGAGGAAATGTAGGTCAAGGTGAAATATAGATCAGGGGTTGTTGATGTACATCACTAGGAGATGAAGTTGTCCAAGTATGGTGGTGTAGGGCCAGTAGTATTCCATATAGAAGGTTGACTAAAAACCTTAACCAAAAGGAATTAAGTAAGTAATTGAAGAGGAAATGTAGGTCAAGGTAAAATATAGATCAGGGGTTATTGATGTACATACCTATGAGAAAAGGTTGTCGAAGTATGGTCTCTGGATGCACAATAGTATTCAATGTACAAGCTTGAAAAAAAACCTTAACCAAGGTTGACTAAAAACCCTTAACCAAGGGGAATTAAGTAAGTAATTCAAGGTTAAATGTAGGTCAAGGTCAAATATAGGTCAGGGGTTGTTGATGTACATCACTAGGAGATGAAGTTGTCCAAGTATGGTTGGTGTAGGGCCAGGAGTATTCCATCTACAAGCTTGACTAAAAACGTTAACCAAGGGGAATTAAGTAAGTAATTCAAGAGGAAATGTAGGTCAAGGTGAAATATAGATCAGGGGTTGTTGATGTACATCACTAGGAGATGAAGTTGTCCAAGTATGGTGGGTGTAGGGCCAGTAGTATTCCATATAGAAGGTTGACTAAAAACCTTAACCAAAAGGAATTAAGTAAGTAATTGAAGAGGAAATGTAGGTCAAGGTAAAATATAGATCAGGGGTTATTGATGTACATACCTATGAGAAAAGGTTGTCGAAGTATGGTCTCTGGATGCACAATAGTATTCAATGTACAAGCTTGAAAAAAAACCTTAACCAAGGTTGACTAAAAAACCTTAACCAAGGGGAATTAAGTAAGTAATTGAAGAGGAAATGTAGGTCAAGGTCAAATATAGATCAGAGGTTATTGATGTACATCACTAGGAGATGAAGTTGTCCAAGTATGGTGGGTGTAGGGCCAGTAGTATTCCATATACAAACTTGACTAAAAACCTTAACCAAGGCGTGACGGTGATGCCGATGCCGACGCAGACGCCGACGCCGACGCCGACGCCGACGCCGGGGTGACAACATAAGCTCTACTTATTCTTCGAATAGTCGAGCTAAAAAGGGAGATAACTCAAAAATTAGCTACGCAAGAGTTGTCATTCTTGTGCGCGACACACCTCCGGGTCGTGGTCTATGCATGTGTGAAATTTCATGAAAATATTCCAAAGGGTGGTCGAGTTATGCTCCGGACAGGAAATAAGTGCGCGAAAACAAACAAGAGGGCCATGATGGCCCTAATTCGCTCATCTGACTCCATGAACACCAGAGGAGAATGTGACATTGAGTTCATGTGTTTTAAAAAAATTGTGCTATTTTTAGATGGCGGTCATCTTGGATTAAGCGATGACTGTCATTTTATCAAATCTGAAAATGCTTCACCCAAGGATCTTAACTTCCTATGAAGTTTGGCCAGCATCGGCCATGTGGTTCCTGAGAAAAAGACGTTCAAAATCTTGAATAAATGGACCTTTTGGTGGCCATCATGGATGACATAATCATCCGAATCCGACAAATATTGCACCAGAGCAATCGCCTCATCGATACCTTCAATTTGATATATGGCATGAGCATATTCGGTTAAAAATAAAATTTGACCCCAATTTGACCCCACGGGCCATGCCCATTTTTGACCCCGGGGTCACCATTTTAACAACTTTGAAAGAGCAATGTACATCGATCATTCCTACCAAGTTTCGTCGAAATCCGGCTAGCGGTTCATGAGAAGAATATTTTTTAAGAATTTATGCTATTTTTAGACGGCGGCCATCTTGGATTAGCGATGACCTCCAATTTAACAAATCTGAAAAGGCTTCATCCATGGACCATAACTTTTAAGTTTGGCTACCATGGGCCAAACGGTTCATGTGAAGAATAATTTTGAAATCTCTAATAAAAGAACGACCTTTTGACATTTCGGCGGCCATCTTGGATGACATAACAATTCGATTTCGACAAAAAATGCACCAGAGTGATCGCCTCATTGATACCTTCAATTTGATATATGACATGACCATATTCAGTCAAAAATAAAATTTTACCCCAATTTGACCCCACGGGCCACGCCCATTTTTAATCCCGGGGTCACCATTTTAACAACTTTACATCGATCATTCCTACCAAGTTTTGTCGAAATCCGGTTGGCGGTTCTTGAGAAGAAGATTTTTTAAGAATTT
This sequence comes from Conchocele bisecta, assembly GCA_029237695.1. Classification (NCBI taxonomy): domain Eukaryota; kingdom Metazoa; phylum Mollusca; class Bivalvia; order Lucinida; family Thyasiridae; genus Conchocele; species Conchocele bisecta. Next base: position 11,802,232 of record CM055273.1, read on the forward strand.
GTGCTATTTTTAGACGGCGGCCATCTTGGATTACGTAATGACATCATTTTAACAATTTTGTAATCCCCCTACCTAAGGAATGACCATGAAGTTTGGTGACTATAGACCCAATGGTTACCGAGGAGAAGACGTTTGAAAATGTTCACGGACGACGACGGACGACGACAGACGATGGACGACGGACACATTGCGGTAACAATAGCTCACGAGCTTCGCTCAGGTGAGCTAAAAAGGGAGATAACTCAAAAATTAGCTATGCAAGAGTTGTCATTCTTGTGCACGACACACCTTCGGTTTGTGGTCTAATTGAATGTGTGAAGTTTCATAAAAATATTCCAAAGGGTGGTCGAGTTATGGTCAATCAGTGCGTGAAACAAAAAAGGGAGATAACTAAAAAATTAGCTATGCAAGAGTTGTCATTCTTGTGCGCGACACACCTTCGGGTCGAGGTCTATGCATGTGTGAAGTTTCATGAAAATATTCCAAAGGGTGTTCGAGTTATGCTCCGGACAAGAAGTGTCTGCGGCGGACGCGGACGCGGACGCGGCCCGCTGTCAAATCCATAGTATCCCCCGACGGAGTCCGGGGGATACAATAATCCAGGGATGGACAACATATCTGATCATTGTTCACTATTTTGTCATTGAAACTGTAATTTGACTTTGAATTTTATCTTAAGTTGCAGAAATATCTTATTTATTGTGTTCCTTGGCATTGAAAACCGCTAAATCAATATAGTATTTGTTACTTTATGTTATTTAGTTAAATATATACAAGGTTTTCTTTCCGAGTGGTGGCCATCTTGGATTTGTTCAATATGACCGCCATGGGGAGTATCTGAGCTTGTCTGCCGGTGGATTATGAAATGTGTAAGTCCTGTCTACCTACAGTGAAATCGCGATGGCTGGAAATGCGATGGCTCGTAATGTCGGGCTCGCTCGAAATGGCATCGCGGTCCCGATAATTTTCCCTATATGTTTAATGTATTTTACATGCGACGGCTCGAGATTCAACTCCTCGAAAAATGCGATCGCTCGAAACAATTGTCAAGTCCCGCGGACACATTTCTCGCTATTTTGCTATACGAGGACTCGAAATTGATGTCGAAGTCTGTGTTTGGCTAATTTTCACACCTCCGCGTCCGATTTATTACGATCAAAGGCCAAGCCGCGCTCTACCTGTCTGTGAAATGTGATTTCTTTTCAAGTGCAGTTAATTGCGTAAAGTGGTGCAATTTGATCATTAACGTTGTTGATGGCGATCATTTTGTGAATTCTGTATTAGATTATTCGGAAACTTTCAACATAATTTGTGGAAACTCTTATTTATTGTTATGCTTGTACATTATTTGTGAAATAAAAGTTATTGTATTCTTAATTTGTTGTTGTTGTTTTGTGTCCCTGTATTAATTATAGTGCACCAATATTTATAGTGAATACTGGACCTTTTCTCCTTTTCGACTTTGATAATAATTGACAGTTTTGTAAATACATGTAGTTTATTTAATTTCGCGTGATAACTAATCTGCGAATAAATATTATAATCATCTAAAACATGGATACATTCTATTGTGCTTTCTTTATTTCCTAAATCCGACGGGTACAGTAGTCGGCAAATATAACAAAATCGAAAGATGCGATGGCTCAAAAGCTCGAACAAAATGTACGGTCCCGTGGCATTTCAAGCCATCGCGATTTCACTGTATTACCAAAACCTCAGAAAATTACAACAAACTTAACAATTCTGGCCCTATATCAGGTTAAGCCACCCTACTACATACAGTTTATTAACTTTCGTTATACATGGGTTGGCATCACACATGGCATTACGTTAAGTACAGTAGTTGCATTGTTCAGTAAAGCGTGACGTCACAGGATGCGTAAAATGTAAAATGGACAATTAGATCATGTGACCCATACATAACAAGCTTTCACTTGCACAAACTCGTGCAGTAAACATTGTAAGAAGATTACCGGATGGATAAAAACACACAATTTCAAACGCGACGCTAGCATGCCGTCTACGACGTCAAGTCAAAGTTGTGAGAAATTGTCAGAAATGACGTCACTATGTTAGGGGTGGATGACCATGGTTATTCTGGTTACCAAGGTTACTCATATTGTTGTAAACAATATTTGGATGATTCAAACGTTACCAACAAACACCGGAACAAAAGAACGACAAAAATGACGTTGACGTCATAAACCAAAACACATGTTGTTTGCCTATCTGAAAACTAACATCGCCATCATATTTATTTTTTAGATAATAACAGAAACTTACAGATTATGCGGATTTCAATGCAACCCCTGTGACGTTTTGACATGTTAATCCGACATGCTAGACGTTGTGACGTTTGACTTTCTGGACAAAATTGTTATCAGTAGTTGATGTTTGCATGCAAAAAGAAATCACACACCTATCTCAAGTACATTGTCCACAATCAACAATAAAGTAAACAAGAGGGCCATGATGGCCCTAATTCGCTCACCTGACTCCATGAACACCAGAGGAGAATGTGACATTGAGTTCATGTGTTTTAAAAAAATTGTGCTATTTTTAGATGGCGGTCATCTTGGATTAAGCGATGACTCTCATTTTACAAAATCTGAAAATGCTTCACCCAGCATCGGCCATGTGGTTCCTGAGAAAAAGACGTTCAAAATCTTGAATAAATGGACCTTTTGGTGGCCATCATGGATGACATAATCATCCGATTCCGACAAATATTGCACCAGAGTGATCGCCTCATTGATACCTTCAATTTGATATATGACATGACCATATTCAGTCAAAAATAAAATTTGACCCCAATTTGACCCCACGGGCCACGCCCATTTTTGACCCCGGGGTCACCATTTTAACAACTTTCAAAGAGCAATGTACATCATGAGAAGATTTTTTAAGAATTTATGCTATTTTTAGACGGCGGCCATCTTGGATTAGCGATGACCTCCATTTTAACAAATCTGAAAAGGCTTCACCCATTTAAGTTTGGCTACCATGGGCTAAGCGGTTCATGTGAAGAAAATTTTTAAATCTCTAATAAAAGAACGACCTTTTGACCTTTCGGAGGCCATCATGGATGACATAACAATCCGATTTCGACAGAAAATGCACCAGAGTGATCGCCTCATTGATACCTTCAATTTGATATATGACATGACCATATTCGGTCAAAAATAAAATTTGACCCCAATTTGACCCCACGGGCCAAGCCCATTTTTGACCCCGGGGTCACCATTTTAACAACTTTGAAAGAGCAATGTACATCGATCATTCCTACCAAGTTTCGTCGAAATCCGGCAAGCGGTTCATGAGAAGATTTTTTAAGAATTTATGCTATTTTTAGACGGCGGCCATCTTGGATTAGCGATGACCTGTATTTTAACAAATCTGAAAAGGCTTCACCATGGACCATAACTTTTAAGTTTGGCTACCATGGGCCAAGCGGTTCATGTGAAGAAGAATTTTGAAATCTCTAATAAAAGAACGACCTTTTGACCTTTCGGCGGCCATCTTGGATGACATAACAATCCGATTTCGACAGAAAATGCACCAGAGTGATCGCCTCATTGATACTTCAATTTGATATATGACATGACCATGTTCAGTCAAAAATAAAATAAAATTTGACCCCAATTTGACCCCACATGGGCCACGCCCATTTTTGACCCCGGGGTCACCATTTTAACAACATTCAAAGAGCAATGTACATCAATCATTCCTACCAAGTTTCGTCGAAATCCGGCTAGCGGTTCATGAGAAGAAGATTTTTTAAGAATTTATGCTATTTTTAGACGGCGGCCATCTTGGATTAGCGATGACCTCCATTTTAACAAATCTGAAAAGGCTTGACCCATGGACCATAACTTTTAAGTTTGGCTACCATAGGCCAAGCGGTTCATGTGAAGAAGAATTTTGAAATCTCTAATAAGAACGACCTTTTGACCTTTCGGCGGCCATCTTGGATGACATAACAATCCGATTTCGACAAAAAATGCACCAGAGTGATCGCCTCATTGATACCTTCAATTTGATATATGAAATGACCATATTCAGTCAAAAATAAAATTTAACCCCAATTTGACCCCATGGGCCACGCCCATTTTTGACCCCAGGGTCACCATTTTAACAACTTTGAAAGAGCAATGTACATCGATCATTCCTACCAAGTTTTGTCGAAATCCGGTTGGCGGTTCTTGAGAAGAAGATTTTTTAAGAATTTGTGCTATTTTTAGACGGCGGCCATCTTGGATTACGTAATGACGTCATTTTAACAATTTTGTAATCCCCCTACCTAAGGACCATGACCATGAAGTTTGGTGACCATAGGCCCAATGGTTACCGAGGAGAAGACGTTTGAAAATGTTCACGGACGACGACGGACGACGGACACATTGCGGTAACAATAGCTCACATGAGCTTCGCTCAGGTGAGCTAAAAAGGACAAGACTTTCGTCCATGAGTATAGTACCAGATTTAATGACTACCTGTTCGACAGGAAATGGAAAATCAATACTCAGATGGGAGACTGCATTATAAACATGGCTAATTATAAGTATGTTATTGTTCACATATTTAATTTTTAAGGAATTAAATGCTGCAGTCGTTAATACTCTCTCGCATTTAATTCCTTAAAAATTGAATATGTGAACAATATCTATAACTTACCGGTACAACATTATACTGTAGTAACCCCCGCTCTAATAATCTTATATGCCAAAACAAATTCAGAAAATTACACAGTCCCGGGGAGTGTTTATTAGAATAATAATGGTGTAAATGTATTAAGGAATTAGATCATGAAGTCTCTAGGGTTTATACCAGTGAGTTGTCAATAAGTCTGTATCATAGAATTTAAGAGCGGCATTTAAATCAGAGACCTTTTAAAGCAACAACAAGAGCTGTAGGAGAACAGCATAGCTCGACTACGAGGGTTGTCGATGTACACATAGCTTGACAAACGAGGTGGCCGCGGCCTGCATAAAAACGTTAACCAAGGTTGACTAAAAACCTTAACCAAGGAAAATTAAGTAAGTAATTCAAGGTCAAATATAGGTCAGGGATTATTGATGTACATCACTAGGAGATGAAGTTGTTCAAGTATGGTTGCTGTAGGCCCAGGAGTATTCCATATGCATGTACAAGCTTGACTATAAACCTTAACCAAGTTTGAGTACAAACCTTAACCAAGGGGAAATAACTAAGTAATTCAAGGTTAAATGTAGGTCAAGGTAAAATATAGGTCAGGGGTTATTGATGTACATCCCTATGATAAAAAGTTATCCAAGTATGGTGTCTCTATGCACAATAGTATTCCATCTACAAGCTTGACTTGGGTTGTTGATGTACATCACTAGGAGATTAAGTTGTCCAAGTATGGTTGGTGTAGGGCCAGGAGTATTCCATCTACAAGCTCGACTAAAAACCTTAACCGAAGTTGACTAAAAACCTTAACCAAGGGGAATTAACTAAGTAATTCAAGGCTAAATGTAGGTCAAGGTCAAATATAGGTCAGGGGTTGTTGATGTACATCACTAGGAGATGAAGTTGTCCAAGAATGGTCGGTGTAGGGCCAGGAGTATTCCATATACAAGCTTGACTAAAAACCTTAACCAAGGCGTGACGTGACGCCGACGCCGACGCCAGGGTGACTACATAAGCTCTCACTAAGTCGAGCTAAAAATCACATGTGGGTTATACATCAAAGCGCATGCTTATAAAACATTCTCAGCAAATACTCCATGGTGATACTCAAAATCAGTCAGCTCCATTGGTCACGACAGAGCTATTCTATGCTCAGTCTTGGCCAATCAAACTGTCTGATAGCGAGTTAAAATTTTGAGAACATACTCAGAAGTTTTATAAGCCTGTTTTCAGTATACTATTTGCGGGTTACATACCATTATTGCCTGTGCCGAGTAGCCCAATTTCTCCGCCAACATTCGCCAATTGTTCCCGCTGATCGGGCTGTCTGGGTCGAGCTTATTGGCCAGCTTAATGTACATGCCCCATCGGACAAACGAAAACGGAATTACCTCCTTCATCATGTGGCCAAGATGTTCCAGGGACGAGGTCACGGATGTAGCACAACTCACAGTAACGGACGTACTACGACTCGGTGATAGATCTACCAGAGGCAATGTCACAGATGTAGCACAACTGACTGTAACGGATGTATTATGACTTGATGATATATGTACTAAGGATGTTGTCACGGATGGATACGGCACGATTCGCCGTAACGTATGTAATTTGACTCAGTGACAGGTGATTTACTCACAATGTCAGAGATATTTTCAGATTCACTATAACAGATATGTCACTGTCTCAGATGTAGCATGATTTACCGTAACGGATGTATTTCTGTCGCTCTGTGACAGGTGATTTAGACACACGGTCACGAAGGTGGATCGACTCGAAACAGATGTATTACGATACATTGATCAAGCCATGCTATGTTGGTTAGACCAATTGTAGCCTTATCGTGTTCCTGCTTCCAATGACAGGGCCTCGCCCAGACAGCCATCGATAACATCACACTGAAATAACAAATTGGATCTCATGATTGTAAATAGTTCTCAGTATGTACTTGGGTTTTCATGCTTGAAATCAGGTTCATGTAGTTTGATAATGAAATTCTGATTTCTAGCAGAAATGAGAACATGTTCAGAATGTTTACAGCTCAGTCCAGGTCAATACAACTGACTTCGAGCACAACTGTGAATATGCTCAAAACATTTATAAGCACTGGTACATAAATAGAGGATCTTACATGAGTGCTGATTCAGGATCTTTATTAAAGGATCTTACATGAGTGCTGATTCGGGATCTTTATTAAAGGATCTTACACAAGTGCTGATTCAGGATCTTTATTAAAGGATCTTACATGAGTGATGATTCAGGATCTTTATTAAAGGATCTTACACGAGTGCTGATACAGGATCTTTATTAAAGGATATTTCACGAGTGCTGATTCAGGACCTTTCAGATTCAATATCTTTATTAAAGGATCTTAAACGAGTGCTGATTCAGGATCTGTATTAAAGGATCTTACACGAGTGCTGATTCAGGACCTTTCTGATTCAATATCTTTATTAAAGGATCTTAAACGAGTGCTGATTCAGGATCTTTATTAAAGGATCTTACATGAGTGCTGATTCGGGATCTTTATTAAAGGATCTTACACAAGTGCTGATTCAGGATCTTTATTAAAGGATCTTACATGAGTGATGATTCAGGATCTTTATTAAAGGATCTGACATGAGTGCTGATTCAATATCTTTAATAAAGGATCTTACACGAGTGCCGATTCAGGACCTTTCTGATTCAATATCTTTATTAAAGGATCTTACACGAGTGCTGATTCAGGATTTTTATTAAAGGATCTTACATGAGTGCTGATTCAGGACCTTTATTAAAGGATCTTACATGAGTGCTGATTCAGGATCTTTATTAAAGGATCTTACACGAGTGCTGATACAGGATCTTTATTAAAGGATATTTCACGAGTGCTGATTCAGGACCTTTCAGATTCAATATCTTTATTAAAGGATCTTAAACGAGTGCTGATTCAGGATCTGTATTAAAGGATCTTACACGAGTGCTGATTCAGGACCTTTCTGATTCAATATCTTTATTAAAGGATCTTAAACGAGTGCTGATTCAGGATCTTTATTAAAGGATCTTACATGAGTGCTGATTCGGGATATTTATTAAAGGATCTTACACACCTGCTGATTCAGGATCTTTCTTAAAGGATCTTACACAAGTGTTGATTCAGGACATTTATTAAAGGATCTTACACAAGTGCTGATTCAGGATCTTTCTTAAAGGATCTTACACAAGAGCTGATGCAGTACATTTATTAAAGGATCTTACACAAGTGCTGATTCAGGATCTTTCTTAAAGGATCTTACACAAGTGCTGATTCAGGATCTTTCTTAAAGGATCTTACACAAGTGCTGATTCAGGATCTTTATTAAAGGATCTTACACAAGTGTTGATTCAGGACATTTATTAAAGGATCTTACACAAGTGCTGATTCAGGATCTTTCTTAAAGGATCTTACACAAGTGCTGATTCAGGACATTTATTAAAGGATCTTACACAAGTGCTGATTCAGGATCTTTCTTAAAGGATCTTACACAAGTGCTGATTCAGGATCTTTCTTAAAGGATCTTACACAAGTGCTGATTTCAGGACAATTCGATTGAAATTTGATCTTACACAAGTGCTGATTCAGGATATTTATTAAATGATCTTACACTAGTGCTGATTCAGGACCTTTCTGATTTAATATCTTTATTAAAGGATCTTAAACGAGTGCTGATGCAGGATCTTTATTAAAGGATCTTACACAAGTGCTGATTCTGGACCTTTATTAAAGGATCTTACACAAGTGCTTATTCAGGATCTTTATTGAAGGATCTTACACGAGTGCTGATTCAGGATCTTTAGTAAAGGAGTTTACTATTTTCATAAGAAACACAGCTATGTCGGGTTTCTTATGAGATCAGTCAATGAGTTTACTAAATAACACAATTTAATTTATTGCATAAGTTTGTTTGTTTGTTTGTTTGCTTGTTGGGGTTTAACGGCCTTTCAACAGCTAAGGTCATTTAAGGCCGGGTCAATGGGTTTAGTAAATACCAAAACCAGAACTGAATATTTACAATAACAAAACTATATTCAGCCCTGAAATCAGAATAATCCTGATCTGATGCCAGGTCTTCGCCACACCAGAATCACTTGGCCCCTCCCAAAAGCAGTAGGATCAGTAATAATCTTATTATTTTTATAATGGGCAATAACCCAATTCAACTCCCGAGCCAAAGATAAAAACGTACCCGAGGGCCAAACCAGGCAAATCATGATTCCGATAACGAGGAACCCATACCGTTAATTTACGCCTTCTCATTCGCCCGACCACCACCCAAGTCCCGTTTCAGATCCTATTATTTTCAATGTAACTGGCTACCGTTATGTCGAATTTCGAAGTGTCAGTTTGCGCTCGAAGTGCGAATTCGCACCGCCAATTTATCGGATCAAAGACTGGACTTGTTTACCTGTGTAAACATGTGTAAACAAACTTTGAATAAGTGTTAAAGGTGATTTCCTCGACACCAATTAAACTGTAAGCGGTTTACATGCTTTATTTATTAAACATAATAAAATGTTACTTTACTGCTTTGAATTCCACCCTGATAATACATATGTGTATACTTAGTTCGACTACACACATGCGTGTATAGGCAAACGCAAGTAATGCAAATTCATTTGACCTTGATCTTAGGCATGTGGGCCGCATGGGTGGGCTATAGAATGAAAATATGGATGATAATAAAGAATTTGAAAATATGGATGATACTAAAGAATTATTTGAAGTTTGAAGTAAATCGGAGTAAGTGTTGTGGAGATATAAGGTATGTAAAAACTTTAACACAAATTTCAAAGTCATTTGACCTTGACCTTGGGCATGTGGACCACATGGGCAGGCTATAGAATGAAAATATGGATGTTGGAAGTAAATCAGAGTAAATGTTGTGGAGATATAAGGTATGTAAAAACTTTAACACAAATTTCAAAGTCATTTGAACTTGACCTTCGGCATGTGGACACATGGGCAGGCTATGGAATGAAAATATGGATGATGAAAAGTATTGGAAGTTGGAAGCAAATTGGAGTCACAATTGTGGAGATATAAGATATGTAAAAACTTTAACGCAGATTTTATAATAACGCAAACTTCTAAGTCATTTGGCCTTGACCTTGGGGCACAGGGGCCACATGAGTGGGACACAGAATGATTATATGGATGATACCCAATAAGCATACAAAGTTTCAAGCAAATCTGACTTACGGTTACAATAGATAATAGGTATGTGAAAACTTTAACGCAAATTTTGACAGAAACTTTAATGCAAACTTCTAAGTCATTTGACCTTGACATAGAGGCACATGGGCCGCATGAGTGGGACACAGAATGAATATATTGATGCTGACCAATAAGCAAATCCGACTTACGGTTACAGAGATAGTAGGTATTTGAAAACTTTAACGCAAGTTTTGACCTTGACCTTGGGCACAGGGGCCGCATGAGTAACACGAAAACTTAACATTGAATGATGACGCCGCCGCCGACGCCGACGACTCCGGAAAAGCAAAACCTATGTCTCGCTTTCCGCTTTCGCGGGCGAGACAAAAACTGTAACGCAGGTTTCGGACGGACGCACGGATGCACGGACACCCGGACGTCATTGTGATCACTATGTCTCGCTTTTCGCAAGCGGGCTCGACAAAAAACTATATATTCAGCCCTGAAATCAGAACAATCCTGATCTGATGCCATAGTGTATACGGTTATGTAGGTTTGCATTTTTTTTTGCTACATTCTTAAATCCAATGTTTGTTGTCATCTTTAGAGCACGAAGAACAAAACTGGGGCTGGTTCCATTTTATTTTTTTTCCGACAAATCCTTTGGCCGTCATCTTGGATTTCAAAATGGCCGCCCTGAAATGCTATATTCATTATATATACACTTCTAATACAGAGAGAATATTAATTCGTCTTTTGGTGATAATCATCTTTTGACCACAAACAACAACACCAGTGTTATTTTCATTTTTAACAACCCCCATGGCGGCCATCTTAGATGGCCACCCTGAAATCGTATACAATATATTGTAATATTCATATCTACATTTATAATGCAGATAAAATGTTGTTTTTTTTGGCTGTGCCACATACTACATACTTCAAATAATAAAACTGGGGTTGGTTCCATTTTTTCTGATAACTGGTATGGCGGACATTTTGTTTTCAAAATGGCCTCTATGTAAATAACTATTTCTTATGTCTTCACTACATACGGTCTTTAGTAAAGTGTATTTATAGTTAGGTTGTGTTTACTTTTTTGGTACGTTTTTGGAACAAACGTTCTTTGTATCATCAAAGAAAACACCAGTTGTTCCTATTGTATTCTAATTTTCAAAATGGCTGCCGTGAAAATCATATAATTCTGATATAGTCATGCACAAATAATTTGGACTGTTTTTCCCCCTGACTATAATCATTATTAAAAGTAAATTATAATGACTAAAGTCAATTTCAAGTCACTGTTTATGACAAACATGTTAGATTTCAAAAATGGCCACTGTGTGTATACAGGAATTTTCTTAATTATGAATACAGTGCTCAATCAGTTTCATCACCATCTGCATTAGGGTTTCTATCTTGTTGGTGTTCCTGAAAGGCAGTGCTGGCACAATAACACTCAAATGTCAAAGGAGTAGCTTACATAAAATATATACCCTATACAAACTTGTATGCATGAAAGTGTAGAAGAACTGTCGGAAAGGCAGTATCTGTGTGATTAACATTAATTTCGGCATTAAAACGCCATGTGCACATGTTCAGTATGTGTAGACGATGTGAGTAAAATGTCAGATTGATTGCAAAAACATTGTTGGAGAGGTTGAATACACACTCTATACATAATACAGAATTGTATGCAGGAAATTGTAAAAGAATGGCCATGTTGAAAAAGCAGTATTGTTCCATGGTCATTATCATTATTTACGATTACTATTTGGTCTTAAGAGATCACAACTCCTGTGTCAATATAAAAGTGATCAGTGCCTTGGATGCATAATGGAAGTCTCACACTTAACATGAAACAGTTAATGTCAGTTACTAAGGGTGAAAGGGTTAATATCAAAGGTTGTAGCGGCATCGTCAATGAAAAATAACAGTATGGACAAACTTGCAGAAATCTAATATCCCATCCACAGGAATCTTCGCGTTGCCAAATTCTCGGTGGATTAACGGTGTAGTTGGTCATGGACATGCAGACAGATGGATGGATTGACGCATCCACACACGCACAACATGTGATTACTGGCGTTTAACTCATTTAATTTATAAAATTATCTCCCCTGTTTATCACAGTCTATTATAGTATAGTCCTCAGTTTTTTATCAAATAATATAAATAATTGATAATATAAATAGAAAATTTGCCTTTCGTAAAGAAAAAAAGAAAACCCATATATATAGCACGTATTACATTATATCCCTTTCCAATAACCAACCAATGTCCCACACTTGTAAATATATCAATACATTAACATAGATCCCATCACTTATTTTATGTGTCAGTCTACATGATAAATAACAAGAGCTGTAGGAGAACAGCATAGCTCGACTACGAGGGTTGTCGATGTACACATAGCTTGACAAAGAAGGTGGCTGCGGCCTGCATAAAAACCTTAACCAAGGTTGACTAAAAACATTAACCAAGGGATTATTGATGTACGTCACTAGGAGATAAAGTTTTCCAAGTATGGTTGCTGTAGGCCCAGGAGTATTCCATATACAAGCTTGACTAAAAACCGTAACCAAGGGGAGATAACTAAGTAATCCAAGGATAAAAGTAGGTCAAGGTCAAATATAGGTCAGGGATTATTGATGTACATCATTAGGAGATGAAGTTGTCCAATTATGGTTGATGTAGGCCCAGAAGTATTCCATATACATGTACAAGCTTGACTATAAACATTAACCAAGTAATTGAAGGTTAAATGTAGGTGAAGGTAAAATAAAGGTAAAGGGTTATTGATGTACATCCCTATGAGAAAAAGTTATCCAAGTATGGTGTCTGTATGCACAATAGTATTCCATCTACAAGCTTGACTAAAAACCTTAACCAAGGTTGAGTAACTAGATGGCCGCGGCCTGCATGTCGCGCTTTGTGGCGAGGCATGGACAGTAAAAAAAAAGATATAGTATTACGAAAAAATTTAACCAAAAATTTTAAGAAAAAACTTTAACCGGACACACGTACGAACGTACATACGTACGTACGACAAAGTGCCGACTATATCGCGGTTTCCGCAAGCGGGCGCGAAAAAAACTTTAACCAAAAACTTCAAAGTAATTTGACCTTGACATTGGGCACAGGGCCCGCACGGAAGGGGGGTAGAATGAAAATATAGATGATGATAAACACCCATGTGAAGTTTCAAGGTAATGGGCAACGCAGTTGCAGAGATATAGTATAACGAAAAACTTTAACCAAAAAACTTAACCAAAAACTTTAACCAAAAAACTTAACTAAAAACTTCAAAGTAATTTGACCTTGACATTGGGCACAGGGGCCGCACGGGAGGGGCATATAATGAAAATATAGATGATGATAAACACCCATGTGAAGTTTTCAAGGTAATGGGCAAAGCAGTTGCAGAGATATAGTATAACAAAAAACTTTAACCAAAAAACTTAACCAAAAAACTTAACCAAAAACTTTAACCAAAAAACTTAACCAAAAAATGGAAAATTATTACTAATTTTAGTTTTTATTATTCATACTCACCTGAATGGTTGCAAACTATTAGGTTGCTATGAAATCGTCCTAATAATAAAAATCTGCCTACTCTAATCACTCAATTAGCCCACCATAGACCATTCCGCTCTATACACAGCCATATGGCTCTTCCGCTATTTAAACACCTTCTATTATTGTTAGGTATACAGCTTCAAAATACTAATTTCCAAAAGGAAATCAAACTGCTAGTAGAATAGCAGCACGAAGAAACTGAAGTAGGGAGAAGATGAAACCATCAAGCGGGGAACGGGAGGAGGGTCTACCTTACCATTCAGGTGAGTATGAATAATAAAAACTAAAATTAGTAATAATTTTCCATTTTTATGTCTTCAAACTAACCTGAATGGTTGCAAGAATTCGTAGTGATGGTGGGAGGTATTCTCACTACTCATACTCGACCGGAATGGTAAGGCAGATTAAAAACCCTCGAAAACAGACAAATATAAATATATATGGCCTAGGTATCACTTAGTTGTTACATATAATGTAAAAACATAGACTCACCAAAGAAGCATCGGAGCGCCCAAAATGGCCCCCCCTTCTCAAACGCTTACGGTTGGACCGAATGTTCTTAGTCTTCCGTACGTAATACTTGACCGCACGGACTGGACAGAGCGTGCGATCCACCGCCGCTGACAGACGAGACGGAGGGAGGCCCGGAACCACAACAGGTTCGAGATCATGTGAGGAGGGATTGTGTGTCTTAGGAAGGAAACCCGGTTCATATGAAAAAGAAACGGAGTTCTTTCCCACAGACATATGCTGATCAGCCATCCAGAAAGCATGTAACTCACCTCTACACTTTGCAGTAGCGAAGGCCAGAAGAAAAGCGGTTTTAATGAAACAATTCAACAAAGTGGCTGAAGCCATAGGTTCATATGGGCTCATGGATAATGACCACAAAACACAAGACAAATTCCACCTTGGAGTGGAAGAACGAGACACAAAACGCGCCCTAGCAAAATGTGCGATCATAGCCGACAATTTGATGTCAGTGCCCAAAAACCTCGCTGCGCCATCAGAAAACCGAAGTACACTGGACAACGCCACTCTATACCCCCGGATGGCCGACACAGATAAATTCTTCGTATGAAAAAGAAACAAAAGAAACTCACCTATCTCACCTATAGTGGGATTGAGTGGATCGACCGACTGTTGATGGCCCCAATCTACCCAGGCTCTCCACTTAGCATCATACAGCTTTGTGGTGGATGGACGTTGAGACTGAGCGATAACGTTGGCAGCGTCCTCTGAAAAACCATCGCGTCTGACGGCCTGCCTGATAACCGCCACGCGTGAAGGTTTAGCATCCGCACATTGGAGTAAAGGGTCTTCCCTGCATGCTGAGACAGAAGATCCTGGCTGACCGGAAGGACTACGGGGTGTTCTGTCAGCAGTTCCAAAAGCATGACATACCAGCTCCTGGTCGGCCAACACGGGCTACCAGCGTGATCAGTGACTGATCGTCGCGAATCTTCCTTAAGACTCGGGGGCAACATCACGAACGGTGGAAATGCGTACCCGTCCAGATTGGTCCACGACAAGGACATTGCGTCCACCGCCAATGCCCGATGGTCGGGCACCGGAGACACAAACAGAGGCAACAGGTTGTTGAACCTTGTCGCAAACAGATCCACGAATGGACCCCCCCATCTGGACAAAATCGCACTGGACACCGACGGATGCAGAGCCCATTCCGTCAGAACAGGAGAGGACTGCCGGGACAGATAGTCCGCTAACACATTCCTGTGTCCCGCTATGTGCCGGGCTCGCAAGGAGATGTGTCTGACGTGACACCACAACAGCATCTCCCGCGTCAACAGACACAGTCGAATTGAATGTGTCCCACCTTGCCTGTTGATGTAAGCCACCACTGTCGTGTTGTCGGTAGAAACCAGCACCACCTGTCCGTGCAGACCGGATTCCGCAGCAGTCAAACCTCGGAATACTGCCAAAAGCTCTAACATGTTGATGTGTTCTCGAGCTTCCCGCACCGACCACTGGCCCGAAAAACACTGACCTAGGGGTTCCAGATGAGCCCCCCAACCTGTGCCCGACGCGTCTGTGGACAGAAAATGAGTCGGAGGGGGTAACACCATGGGCACTCCCTGTAGGAACCTGTCCTCCACTGCCCACCATCTCAGATGCCGTTTGAAGACGGTGACCAGAGGCAAAGACCGATCAACGGATCGCGGTGAGGGGCCTCCACAGCCCGAGTAAGTAAAACTGGAGAGGACGCAGATGTAACCTTCCCAGCAGTACCCACTCCGCAGCTGCCCCCAGAACGCCCAGGAGTGACAGAAAGTGCCGAGCCGACATAGATACCATGTCCAAAACCTGGAAAACTTTGGTCAAAATGCCTCGCACCCTGTCCAACGGAACCCTGATGATCGACTGATCGGTCAAGAAGTTCATTCCCACATAAGAGAAATCCTGTGTGGGAACCAACTCCGACTTCTCGAGATTGGGAATGAGACCTAGTCGCAAAACTAAGCCCCAAACCACCTCCAGATTCCGTTTGAGCGAATGAACGCACTGATGGTGAATTAACCAGTCGTCCAGATACTGGAGCAGAGAGACCCCCAGTCGCCTGGCCTCCGCTGCCACAGTTTCCATGAGAATCGTAAAGACACGAGGAGCCGTCGTCAGACCGAACGGTAACACTCGGAATTGAAACACCCGATTCTCGGAAACAAACCTGAGAAACTTCCGAGAGCACCTGCGGATGGGCACGTGGAAGTACGCATCTAGCAGATCTATGGAAACGGCCCAGTCTCCCGGACAAATGGCGCTCCGGATAGACTGAGACGTCTCCATCTTGAAATGTTCCGACAGAACAAACTCGTTCAGAACGGATAAATCCAGGATAGGGCGTAGTTTGCCGTTCTTCTTCGGAACTACAAAAAGGCGACTGTAGAACCCCGGAGAAGATACGTCCTGAACCACCTCCATCGCTCTCTTCTCCAGAAGAGAAGCTACCTCTCTGGAGAGGGCCTCCCTCTTGACCAAATCCCTGTAGGGATTCCATAAGGGTGGACCCCTTCGCAAGGGGGGGGGACCGTACGAAAACGGGATGGCGTAACCCTGGTGGATTACCTCCCGTACCCAATTGGATCGCGTTATCTCCTCCCACTGGAGAGGAAATAACGAGATCCTGCCTCCTACAGGAGCGGAGACAACTGACATGGGCTGGTCCTCCCAAAACGAAACGGCCCCAGTTGGCCTATCTGGTCTTCCTCCGAGGCCGGCGACCGGAGAAACCACCCCTCCCTCGGCCCCGAGCGGACACAACACTCCTGGAAAACGACCCTACAGGAGGTTGGAAATACGGAGCTGCCGGAGGAACCCTCGGAACCGTCACTTTCGGTGCAGACCCACGGTTCAAAGAACGAGAAGGCACCGTGTTCTTAACCCACTTCGCCTGAGAAGACCCACGCCCCCCTGAAGTAGCATGCCTCTTGCGAGAGCCACCCTGGTTGGAACGTGACAAACTCCTGGTCAAAAACAACCGTTCCTTAACAGAAAAATCGTCCTTGGCTGCACGTTCACACCTGCCCCCGAACAAGGAATCAGAGGTGATAGGAGCTGAGCGGAGCAAATCTCTGGCAGGACCAGTCAACACAGAGGAGCCGGATAGCACAGCGTCCCTCCTGGACAAAAGCATGTCTGTAGAAGCCGCCAAAGACGTGCTAAGAATATGCTTGGAGGCACGGGCCGCCGACTGAAGTACCGGTCCAGAGACGAAGAATCATCTTGATTCATAGCCTCCTTAGCAGCCCCCAAACATAAATCAATGTGTGAAGCCATAGCCACAATTGACCGAAGTTTAGAGTCAGCCGACTCCCATGCTTTAGCAAAATGCAAGCCGGGACCCGGAACCGACGAAATACCAATTGCCGATGCGTCCTTATCAAGAACAGGAGGTCTCAACGGCCACGCCGTATTGTGCGGCGTGTAGAATTTAGACCCCTGTGTGACATTCAACCTTCCAGGCACTCGGGAACCCGCAGTGGCCAAATCCTTCCCAAAAGCATCCTCAATCTCCTTAGTCAGAAGCGCTACTGTAGGAGAAAAAGGGAGCCTCGCCAACTCCTTCGTCTCCACCACCGAATCAGCCTCATACAACGCATGAACCCGAGGTGGTGGTGGAGGCAGAGGCGGACACACATCTGCAGGCAGCAGAGTGTAAACCGCATTCAGAGCATCCAAGAAGGAGGGAGGAAGCGCATCAAACTCACCCTCCACCTCAGAGTCCTGAACACAGCTAACCTCCCCTGGGGAGACAGTTAGAACCCCGGGAACCGACCCATCCAGAACACAACCCTGCCCAGGTAAATCCTTCCCTATCGAAGTGGCCTGCCCAACAGGCACCGACTGACAGTCCTCTACCACGAAACGTGGAAGATCATACCGAGGCGGATCCACCGGTAGAACCACAGGCTGTGGAGGAGCCGACAAACCCACTAAGTTTTGGGACTTAGACTTTGGGTCTCCTCCGACGAACAGGAGAACGAGGTCTAGAAGAAACGGAACCAAACCCCGAAAAGGACCTCGAAGAAGAGGAAGAACAAGACCTAGAACCCGAAGAAGAACTCGAAGAGCTAGAACGATCCCGACCCCTACGACGAGATCGACTTCTTGACATCCGAGAACACGTGGAACGATGACCACCTGAAGACACAGAACGTCTTCCCACCGGAAGAAGCTGGCTGTCCAGAGAAGAAGGAACCAGAAGAATCTGGTGCCCAGTTCCTGGTGGTTGCCCGGTGCCCGGAGGTTGCCCGGTGCCCGGATGTCCGGTGCCCGGTGGCAACCCGGTGCCCGGTAGATGCCCGGTGCCCAGTGTCATCCCGGTGCCCGGTGACTGCCCGGTCGATGACCGATGCCCGATGCCCGGTGCCCGGTGCCCAGTGCCCGGTGACCGGTGACCAGTGCCTGACCGGTGCCCGGTGCCCGGTGCCCGGTGCCCGGTGCCCGGTGCCCGGTGCCCGGTGCCCGGTGCCCGGTACCCAGTACCGGGCGCCTCTCCTGTGAGAGGCTGGGTCCGCTGTGAACCGGGTAGATATGGGATCAAGAACCGGCCGCAGCAAAACCCTGTGATAGGGTAAAGCCCCATGACGAAACCGGGTGATATGGGATCAAGAACCGGCCGCAGCAACCCTGTGATAGGTAAAGCCCCATGAGAACCGGGTGATATAGGATCAAGAACCGGCCTCAGTAGCCCAGTATCCCCTGCATGGTATCACCGGCCTATCACATGAGGAACGTTTAGAAGTCAGAGACCCCGAACGTACCCTCTCAACGCACACCGATCCCCCCGATGGGGAGATCCCATCTGAAGCACCCTCCGAAGCCTTACCTACCTCGGAAGGTACCACCGCTCTCAAGAGCTGAGACGCGGCCACAGACTTCTTCGACCGTGAGGTATGGGACCTACGAGACCCAGCCTTGCCCCACGTCGTATCCGTCCAAAGGGCGGACAAATCACATGGCGTCTCCTTGCAACACCCGCAACAGGCAAAGCACCTGTCCTTATGGGTGTCCCACAGAGACGTCATATGCCCACACAAAGCGCGTGATTGCGGCATGCTAACAGATATTGCTACAAAACCCGTTAGAAAACACCGCAAGTACGCCAGGAAAAACACACAAAAAAAAATTAATAAAAAAAATTTTGTCACAGGAGCGACTACACTCGGGGACGAACCCGACAGGGTCCGAAACGCGCACCTCGCGACCCGCGAAAATACGTGACACAGTGTAAAACACCAATAAAAACAAAAGAAAAATAAGCACGTAACACAATTGAGTGACAATAACGTGTATTGAACAATATCCAATGACAAATAAAGCCCAAAACACGGCAGAAATTCAAAATTAGAACGAAATTATGGAGATACAAAATATACCTGCATTCTTGATAGCGTCCTAAAAATAATAGGAGGTGTTTAAATAGCGGAAGAGCCATATGGCTGTGTATAGAGCGGAATGGTCTATGGTGGGCTAATTGAGTGATTAGAGTAGGCAGATTTTTATTATTAGGACGATTTCATAGCAACCTAATAGTTTGCAACCATTCAGGTTAGTTTGAAGACATAAAAACATAACCAAAAACTTTAACCAAAACAAAAAACTTTACCAAAAACTTCAAAGTAATTTGACCTTGACATTGGGCACAGGGGCCGCATGGGAGGGGATAGAATGAAAATATAGATGATGATAAACACCCATGTGAAGTTTCAAGTAATGGGCAAAGCAGTTGCAGAGATATAGTATCTAACGAAAAACTTTAACCAAAAAACTTAACCAAAAACTTTAACCAAAAAACAAAAAATTAACCAAAAAACGTAACCAAAAACTTTAACCAAAGAACTTAACCAAAAACTTCAAAGTAATTTGACCTTGACATTGGGCACAGGGGCCGCATGGGAGGGGGGTAGAATGAAAATATAGATGATGATAAACACACATGTGAAGTTTCAAGGTAATGGGCAAAGCAGTTGCAGAGATATAGTATAACGAAAAACTTTAACCAAAAAACTTTAACCAAAAACTTCAAAGTAATTTGACCTTCATTGGGCACAGGGGCCAGCACGGAGGGGGGTAGAATGAAAATATAGATGATGATAAACACCCATGTGAAGTTTCAAGGTAATGGGCAAAGCAGTTGCAGAGATATAGTATAACGAAAAACTTTAACCAAAAACTTTAACCAAAGAACTTAACCAAAAACTTTAACCAAAAAACTTAACCAAACAACTTTAACCGGACACACGTACTTACGTACGTACGAACATACGACAAAGTGCCGACTATATCGCGCTTTCCGCAAGCGGGCGCGACAAAAACCTTAACCAAGGGGAATTAACTAAGTAATTTAAGGATAAATGTAGGTCAAGGTCAAATATAGGTCAAGGGTTGTTGATGTACATCACTAGGAGATGAAGTTGTCCAAGTATGGTTGGTGTAGGGTCATGAGTATTCCATCTACAAGCTTTACTAAAAACCTTTACCAAAGAGAATTAAGTAAGTAATTCAAGAGGAAATGTAGGTCAAGGTCAAATATAGATCAGGGGTTATTGATGTACATCACTATGACAAAAAGTTGTCCAAGTATGGTGTCTGTATGCACAATAGTATTCCATGTACAAGCTTGAGTAAAAAGCTTAACCAAGGTCGAGTAAAAACCTTAACCAAAGGGAATTAACTAAGTAATTCAAGGTTAAATGTAGGTCAAGGTGAAATATAGGTCAGGGGTTGTTGATGTACATCACTAGGAGATGAAGTTGTCCAAGTATGGTTGGTGTAGGGCCAGGAGTATTCCATATACAAGCTTGACTAAAAACCTTACCCAAGGGGAAATAACTAAGTAATTCAAGGTTAAAAGTAGGTCAAGGTCAAACATAGGTCAGGGATTATTGATGTACATCACTAGGAGATGAAGTTGTCCAAGTATGGTTGGTGTAGGGCCATGAGTATTCCATCTACAAGCTTGACTAAAAAACCTTAACCAAAGAGAATTAAGTAAGTAATTCAAGAGGAAATGTAGGTCAAGGTCAAATATATATCAGGGGTTATTGATGTACATCACTATGAGAAAAGGTTGTCCAAGTATGGTGTCTGTATGCACAATAGTATTCCATGTACAAGCTTGAGTAAAAACCTTAACCAAGGGGAATTAACTAAGTAATTCAAGGTTAAATGTGGGTCAAGGTCAAATATAGGTCAGGGGTTGTTGATGTACATCACTAGGAGATGAAGATGTCCAAGTATGGTTGGTGTAGGGCCAGGAGTATTTCATCTACAAGCTTGACTAAAAAACGTTAACCAAGGGGAATTAAGTAAGTAATTCAAGAGGAAATGTAGGTCAAGGTCAAATATAGATCAGGGGTTGTTGATGTACATCACTAGGAGATGGAGTTGTCCAAGTATGGTGGGTGTAGGGCCAGTAGTATTCCATATAGAAGGTTGACTAAAAACTTAACCAAAATGAATTAAGTAAGTAATTGAAGAGGAAATGTAGGTCAAGGTCAAATATAGATCAGGGGTTATTGATGTACATACCTATGAGAAAAGGTTGTCGAAGTATGGTGTCTGGATGCACAATAGTATTCAATGTACAAGCTTGAAAAATAAAAAAAACCTTAACCAAGGTTGACTAAAAACCTTAACCAAGGGGAATTAAGTAATTCAAGAGGAAAATGTAGGTCAAGGTCAAATATAGATGAGGGGTTATTGATGTGCATCATTAGGAGATGAAGTTGTCCAAGTATGGTGGGTGTAGGGCCAGTAGTATTGCATATACAAGCTTGACTAAAAACCTTAACCAATGGTTGACTAAAAACCTTAACCAAGGGGAATTAACCAAGTAATTCAAGAGGAAATGTAGGTCAAGGTGAAATATAGATGAGGGGTTATTGATGTACATCACTAGGAGATGGAGTTGTCCAAGTATGGTGGGTGTAGGGCCAGTAGTATTCCATATACAAGCTTGACTAAAAACCTTAACCAAGGCGTGACGTGACGGTGACGCCGACGCCGACGCCGGGGTGACAACATAAGCTCTACTTATTCTTCGAATAGTCGAGCTAAAAACAAGAAATGCGTCTGTCAAACGCGGATGCCACCTGCAGCATATTTGAGAAACTGTGACAAATTGGTTAACCGAAAAGTATGACGGACGGACAGACGGACGTTCTTACAGTACTATACTTATGTGGCTTATCACATGTTAAATATTAGCCACATAAAACGATTTTTGGCCACATAAAAGGATTTTTTAGGTGGCTAATTGTAACCAACCCTATCCTTTACCAAGTCCATAACCTTGTGGGGCTAGCCACATAAGTACCCTAATGTGTGCCCGGACAGACAGACAGACAGACGGACGGACGGAGCGGACGGACGGACGACGGACGGACGGACGGACGGACGGACGGACGTTCTTACAGTACTATACTTATGTGGCTTATCACATGTTAAATATTAGCCACATAAAACGATTTTTAGCCACATAAAAGGATTTTTTAGGTGGCTAATTGTAACCAACCCTATCCTTTACCAAGTCCATAACCCTGTGGGGCTAGCCACATTTATAAGTACCCTAATGTGTGCCCGGACGGACGGACGGACGGATGGTCCAAACACTATATGCCACCCGTTTCTTCGAAACCCAGTGGCATAAAAATACACGTTTTGGTGTAAGGTAACCTAGCATGGGATGAATTTGATGATGAGAATCTATATCATTACACACATTCAGTTGATGACAGTTACGTCCCTTTAGGTCCACCACCACCATTGATGTTTCCTATAGATTAGCCACCTCCAAATAGTTGTACTATATAATTTAACTGATTGCCATCCAATAAGGCCAGTCTCTCCTACTTTCATTATTCGCATGGATGCTGTGGGACCCACTTGTACATGACCTGCAGCCAGTCTGTACTGGTTCTGCATGAACTAAACAATAGGTTCACTTACTCCTAAGAAAGAAAAATCCAACCTTGTCATATCCTCCAATATTGTTTACATTTTTTGCCCACGGAAACTCTGTTTACATCACGTGACCAACAGGTTCAGTATTTTCTTTTAAATGCTCCAAATATGCTGAAAACTGGTGTTAAAAGCACCCCAAAATGTTCCTCAAGTGAAACTGGGTAGTAATGGATCAAGATTTGCAAGCAAACGGTGTCTGTGACCTCAAAACACCCGCACTATTTGTTTATACCGGACTGCTTTTGCATACACCCTGGGCGATTTCGCACCATTTGGTATCCTCTAACCTATAAGTGTACCAGGCTCACTACAAATCATTCTACAATATTCACTATTCAAAACTAGGTTCTATTCCTTGATACAGTACCAAGTTTGGAGCAAATATCTCAAATGGTTGTCACACAGCAGCTGTATAACTCCACCATGTGACTGTCCACATTCTGCCTTAAATTGAGCTACTACATAACTACGGAGAATTTTAAAAGATAATGAATTAAAAGCACAAAAGTCCATAAAATCACATAACATTACCCTAAATAGTGGTATAGCTAACCATTCTACATATAAAGACTCGTCACTCAAACTATACCAACATGTATGCCACTGTGGAATGGTCGACAGACAAAAGGGTACTGGCTTGGAACGGTCAGTCAAGAAATTTGCTTTATGACACAGGAGGAAAGGAAAAACAATGTTTTCTGAGTACTAGTGTATTGGTACTATACCGATATGCGAAAACAATACACAATACAATACATTTTGGCAAATTTTGGAACAGCGTCGCGATGTTACGCCACTTTCCCGAACTTCTTAATTGTCCATCAGGAAGCCAATATCAATGAAAAAAAAATGAAAACACACTATAATGATTGTTTTGGGTGTACATTACTGTCACATACCAAGCCCAATCACCTACAGGTACTTTACATACACTGGGTTATTATATTTGACAAATAAAGCTGAGAAATGAAGATTTTACAAGATTTTGAAGCCGATAACTGTCCGTCTGCGATACGAAAAGAACAAATGTGTTGCATCGTGGAGTTCGCTCGATTACTCTTGTCGCAGTAACTTTAAATTATGTTCCCAGAGACATAGCTACAAGAAACATACTCTTCCAACTTCAAATTCTACAAAAAAACATATCTCACATAGGGCCTAGGCCCACCTTATAGGTTAGCCACCTCCAAATAGTTGTACTATATAATTTAACCGATTGCCATCCAATAAGGCCAGTCTCTCCTACTTTCATTATTCGTATGGATGCTGTGGGACCCACTTGTACATGACCTGCAGCCAGTCTGTACTGGTTCTGCATGAACTAAACAATAGGTTCACTTACTCCTAAGAAAGAAAAATCCAACCTTGTCATATCCTCCAATATTGTTTACATTTTTTGCCCACGGAAACTCTGTTTACATCACGTGACCAACAGGTTCAGTATTTTCTTTTAAATGCTCCAAATATGCTGAAAACTGGTGTTAAAAGCACCCCAAAATGTTCCTCAAATGAAACTGGGTAGTAATGGATCAAGATTTGCAAGCAAAATGTGTCTGTGACCTCAAAACACCCGCACTATTTTTTTATACCGGACTACTTTTGCATACACCCTGGGCGATTTCGCACCATTTGATATTCTCTAACCTATAAGTGTACCAGGCTCACTACAAATCATTCTACAATATTCACTATTCAAAACTAGGTTCTATTCCTTGATACAGTACCAAGTTTGGAGCAAATATCTCAAATGGTTGTTACACAGCAGCTGTGTAACTCCATCATGTGAGTGTCCACATTCAGCCTTAAATTGAGCTACTACATAACTATGGAGAATTTTAATAGATAATGAATTAAAAGCACAAAAGTCCATAAAATCACATAACATTACCCTAAATAGTGGTATAGATAACCATTCTACATATAAAGACTTGTCACTCAAACTATACCAACATCTATGCTACTCTGGAATGGTCGACAGACAAAAGGGTACTGGCTTGGAACGGTCAGTCAAGAAATTTGCTTTATGACACAGGAGGAAAGGAAAAACAATGTTTTCTGAGTACTAGTGTATTGGTACTATACCGATATGCGAAAACAATACACAATACACAATACATTTTGGCAAATTTTGGAACAGCGTCGTGATGTTGCACCACTTTCCCGAACTTCTTAATTGTCCATCAGGAAACCAATATCAATGAAAAACAAGAAACGAGGCAAAGCCACGAAGACCAGGTTTTTTCCAAGCATAGACACTTGGATAACATAATTATACCCACTTTTTGTAGACTAGATGGCCGTGGCCTGCATGTCACGCCTTGGGGCGAGGCATGGACACTAAAAAAATAGAATATAGTAGATGGAAAAACCGAAACTTTAACCAAAAAACTTTAAAACCCAGACACACGGACGTACGGACGGACGTATGCCAAAATGCCGACGATATCGCGCTGACAATGATGATAAACACCCATGTGAATTATCAAGGTAATGGGTGAAGCAGTTGCAGAGACATAGCACACGAAAAAACTTTAACAAAAAAATTCAAAGTAATTTGACCTTGACATTGGGCATAGGGGCCGCACGGTTGGGGAGTAGAATGAAAATATGGATGATGTTAAACACCCATGTGAAGTTTCAAGGTAATGGGCGAAGCAGTTGCAGAGATATAGTATAACAAAAAACTTTTAACCAAAAAAATTTAACCAGACGTACATTAAAAAGTTAACGTTGAAAATGGCTAAGTCAATTACGTAGAAATAATAGGTGAAGGTGAAAACAAGAAACGAGGCAAAGCCACGAAGGCCAGGTTTTTTCCAAGCATAGACACTTGGATAACATAATTATACCCACTTTTTGTAGACTAGATGGCCGTGGCCTGCATGTCGCGCCTTGGGGCGAGGCATGGACACTAAAAAATTAGATATAGTAGATGGAAAAACTTTAACGAAAAAACTTTAACCGGACACACGGACGTACAGACGGACGTATGCCAAAATGCCGACGATATCGTGCTTTCTGCAAGCGGGTGTGACAATGATGATAAACACCCATGTGAAGTATCAAGGTAATGGGTGAAGCAGTTGCAGAGATATAGTACACAAAAAAATAAATAACTTTAACATTCAAAGTAATTTTAACCTTGACATTGGGCACAGGGGCCGCACGGTTGGGGGTAGAATGAAAATTATGGATGATGATAAAAACACCCATGTGAAGTTTCAAGGTAATGGGCGAAGCAGTTGCAGAGATATAGTATAACGAAAAACTTTTAACCAAAAAACTTCAACCAGACGTACGTTAAAAAGTTAACGTTGAAAATGGCTAAGTCAATTACGTAGAAATAATAGGTGAAGGTAAAAAAAATGGTCACATGTTGAATAGTTTTATGTGGTAGGCACCCCTTGGTTATGAAGCTGTGAAAGTTTGGTGGTCCTAGGTGGTACAGTACCAAAGAAATGGACATAAACACAACAAGAAACGAGGCAAAGCCACAAAGGCCAGGTTTTTTCCAAGCATAGACACTTGGATAACATAATTATACCCACTTTTTGTAGACTAGATGGCCGTGGCCTGCATGTCGCGCCTTGGGGCGAGGCATGGACTCTAAAAAAATAGATATAGTAGATGGAAAAACTTTAACGAAAAAACTTTAACCGGGCACACGGACATACGGACGGACGTATGCAAAAATGCCGACGATATCGCGCTTTCCGCAAGCGGGTGTGACAATGATGATAAACACCCATGTGAAGTATGAAGGTAATGGGTGAAGCAGTTGCAGAGACATAGTACACAAAAAAACTTTAACAAATAAATTCAAAGTAATTTGACCTTGACATTGCGCACAGGGGCCACACGGTTGGGGGTTAGAATGAAAATATGGACGATGATAAACACCCATGTGAAGTTTCAAGGTAATGGGCGAAGTAGTTGCAGAGATATAGTATAACGAAAAACTTTTAACCAAAAAATTTAACCAGACGTACGTTAAAAAGTTAACGTTGAAAATGGCTAAGTCAATTACGTAGAAATAATAGGTGAAGGTAAAAAAAATGGTGACATGTTGGATAGTTGTATGTGGTAGGCACCCCTTGGTTATGAAGCTGTGAAAGTTTGGTGGTCCTAGGTGGTGCAGTACCAAAGAAATGGACTTAAACACGAAAACTTAACATTGTAAACGCGAAAACTTAACATTGAAAATGGCTAAGTCGACTGCGCGGAAAAAATGGGTCAAGTTAAAAAAAAAGAGTAAAATGTTGGATAGTGATATGTGGTGGGCACCCTTGATTATGAAGCTGTGAAAGTTTGGTGGTCCTAGGTGGTACAGTACCAAAGAAATGGACTTAAACACGAAAACTTAACATTGAAAACGCGAAAACTTAACATTGAAAATGGCTAAGTCGATTGCGCGGAAAAAATGGGTCAAGTTAAAAAAAAAGTAACATGTTGGATAGTGATATGTGGTGGGCACCCCTTGATTATGAAGCTGTGAAAGTTTGGTGGTCCTAGGTGGTACAGTAACAAAGAAATGGACTCAAACACGAAAACTTAACATTGATTGTGGACGCCGCCCGCCGCCCGCCCGCCGCCCGCCAGCCCTTCGCCAATCCAATAGCCTGGATTTTTTTTAAAAAAAACCTGGCTAAAAACTTAACATTGTAAACGCGAAAACTTAACATTCAAAATGGGTAAGTCGACCGCGCGGAAAAAATGGGTCAAGTTAAAAAAAAAGTAACATGTTGGATAGTAATATGTGGTGGGCACCCCTTGATTATGAAGCTGTGAAAGTTTGGTGGTCCTAGGTGGTACAGTAACAAAGAAATGGACTCAAACACAAAAACTTAACATTGTAAACGCGAAAACTTAACATTGAAAATGGCTAAGTCGACTGCGCGGAAAAAATGGGTCAAGTGAAAAAAAAAGTAACATGTTGGATAGTAATATGTGGTGGGCACCCCTTGATTATGAAGCTGTGAAAGTTTGGTGGTCCTAGGTGGTACAGTAACAAAGAAATGGACTCAAACACGAAAACATAAAATTGTAAACGCGAAAACTTAACATTGAAAATGGCTAAGTCGACTGCGCGGAAAAAATGGGCCAAGTTAAAAAACAAGAAACGAGGCAAAGCCACGAAGACCAGGTTTTTTCCAAGCATAGACACTTGGATAACATAATTATACCCACTTTTTGTAGACTAGATGGCCGTGGCCTGCATGTCGCGCCTTGGGGCGAGGCATGCACACTAAAAAAATAGATATAGTAGATGGAAAAACTTTAACGAAAAAACTTTAACCGGACACGGACGTACGGACGGAAGGACGGACGTATGCCAAAATGCCGACGATATCTCGCTTTCCGCAAGCAGGTGTGACAATGATGATAAAACACCCATGTGAAGTATCAAGGTAATGGGTGAAGCAGTTGCAGAGATATAGTACACTAAAAAACTTTAACAACAAAATTCAAAGTAATTTGACCTTGACATTGGGCACAGGGGCCGCACGGTTGGGGGTTAGAATGAAAATATGTATGATGATAAACACCCATTTGAAGTTTCAAGGTAATGGCGAAGCAGTTGCAGAGATATAGTATAACGAAAAAGTTTTAACCAAAATACTTTAACCAGACGTACGTTAAAAAGTTAACGTTGAAAATGGCTAAGTCAGTTACGTAGAAATAATTGGTGAAGGTAAAAAAATGGTCACATGTTGGATAGTTGTATGTGGTAGGCACCCCTTGGTTATGAAGCTGTGAAAGTTTGGTGGTCCTAGGTGGTACAGTACCAAAGAAATGGACTTAAACACGAAAACTTAACATTGTAAACGCGAAAAGTTAACATTGAAAATGGCTAAGTCGACTGCGCGGAAAAAATGGGTCAAGTTCGAAAAAAGGTAACATGTTGGATAATGATATGTGGTGGGCACCCCTTGATTATGAAGCTGTGAAAGTTTGTGGTCCTAGGTGGTACAGTAACAAAGAAATGGACTCAAACACGAAAACTTAACATTGATTGTGGACGGCCCCGCCCCGCCCGCCGCCCGCCCGCCCGCCCGCCCGCCCGCCCGGCTTTCGCCAATCCAATAGCCTGCATTTTTTTCCCAAAAAAACCTGGCTAAAAAATGAAAAACACACTATAATGATTGTTTTGCGTGTACATTACTGGTCACATTCCAAGCCCAATCACCTACAGTACTTTACATACACTGGGTTATTATATTTGACAAATAAAGCTGAGAAATCAAGATTTTACAAGATTTTGAAGCTGATAACTGTCCGTCTGTGATACGAAAAGAACAAATGTGTTGCATCGCGGAGTTCGCTCGATTACTCTTGTCGCAGTAACTTTAAATTATGTTCCCAGAGACATAGCTACAAGAAACATACTCTTCCAACTTCAAATTCTACAAAAAAACATATCTCACATAGGGCCTAGACCCACCTTATAGGTTAGCCACCTCCAAATAGTTGTACTATATAATTTAACCAATTGCCATCCAATAAGGCCAGTCTCTCCTACTTTCATTATTCGTATGGATGCTGTGGGACCCACTTGTACATGACCTGCAGCCAGTCTGTACTGGTTCTGCATGAACTAAACAATAGGTTCACTTACTCCTAAGAAAGAAAAATCCAACCTTGTCATATCCTCCAATATTGTTTACATTTTTTGCCCACGGAAACTCTGTTTACATCACGTGACCAACAGGTTCAGTATTTTCTTTTAAATGCTCCAAATATGCTGAAAACTGGTGTTAAAAGCACCCCAAAATGTTCCTCAAGCGAAACTGGGTAGTAATGGATCAAGATTTGCAAGCAAAGTGTGTCTGTGACCTCAAAACACCCGCATTATTTTTTTATACCGGACTACTTTTGCATACACCCTGGGCGATTTCGCACCATTTGGTATCCTCTAACCTATAAGTGTACCAGGCTCACTACAAATCATTCTACAATATTCACTATTCAAAACTAGGTTCTATTCCTTGATACAGTACCAAGTTTGGAGCAAATATCTCAAATGGTTGTCACACAGCAGCTGTGTAACTCCACCATGTGACTGTCCACATTCTGCCTTAAATTTAGCTACTACATAACTATGGAGAATTTTAATAGATAATGAATTAAAAGCACAAAAGTCCATAAAATCACATAACATTACCCTAAATAGTGGTATAGATAACCATTCTACATATAAAGACTTGTCACTCAAACTATACCAACATCTATGCCACTCTGGAATGGTCGACAGACAAAAGGGTACTGGCTTGGAACGGTCAGTCAAGAAATTTGCTTTATGACACAGGAGGAAAGGAAAAACAATGTTTTCTGAGTACTAGTGTATTGGTACTATACCGATATGCGAAAACAATACACAATACACAATACATTTTGGCAAATTTTGGAACAGCGTCGTGATGTTGCACCACTTTCCCGAACTTCTTAATTGTCCATCAGGAAACCAATATCAATGAAAAACAAGAAACGAGGCAAAGCCACGAAGACCAGGTTTTTTCCAAGCATAGACACTTGGATAACATAATTATACCCACTTTTTGTAGACTAGATGGCCGTGGCCTGCATGTCACGCCTTGGGGCGAGGCATGGACACTAAAAAAATAGATATAGTAGATGGAAAAACTTTAACCAAAAAACTTTAACCAGACACACGGACGTACGGACGGACGTATGCCAAAATGCCGACGATATCGCGCTGACAATGATGATAAACACCCATGTGAATTATCAAGGTAATGGGTGAAGCAGTTGCAGAGACATAGCACACGAAAAAACTTTAACAAAAAAATTCAAAGTAATTACGTAGAAATAATAGGTGAAGGTGAAAACAAGAAACGAGGCAAAGCCACGAAGGCCAGGTTTTTTCCAAGCATAGACACTTGGATAACATAATTATACCCACTTTTTGTAGACTAGATGGCCGTGGCCTGCATGTCGCGCCTTGGGGCGAGGCATGCACACTAAAAAAATAGATATAGTAGATGGAAAAACTTTAACGAAAAAACTTTAACCGGACACGGACGTACGGACGGAAGGACGGACGTATGCCAAAATGCCGACGATATCTCGCTTTCCGCAAGCGGGTGTGACAATGATGATAAACACCCATGTGAAGTATCAAGGTAATGGGTGAAGCAGTTGCAGAGATATAGTACACTAAAAAACTTTAACAACAAAATTCAAAGTAATTTGACCTTGACATTGGGCACAGGGGCCGCACGGTTGGGGGTTAGAATGAAAATATGTATGATGATAAACACCCATTTGAAGTTTCAAGGTAATGGGCGAAGCAGTTGCAGAGATATAGTATAACGAAAAAGTTTTAACCAAAAAACTTTAACCAGACGTACGTTAAAAAGTTAACGTTGAAAATGGCTAAGTCAATTACGTAGAAATAATTGGTGAAGGTAAAAAAATGGTCACATGTTGGATAGTTGTATGTGGTAGGCACCCCTTGGTTATGAAGCTGTGAAAGTTTGGTGGTCCTAGGTGGTACAGTACGAAAGAAATGGACTTAAACACGAAAACTTAACATTGTAAACGCGAAAAGTTAACATTGAAAATTGCTAAGTCGACTGCGCGGAAAAAATGGGTCAAGTTCGAAAAAAGGTAACATGTTGGATAATGATATGTGGTGGGCACCCCTTGATTATGAAGCTGTGAAAGTTTTGTGGTCCTAGGTGGTACAGTAACAAAGAAATGGACTCAAACACGAAAACTTAACATTGATTGTGGACGCCGCCCCGCCCGCCCGCCCGGCTTTCGCCAATCCAATAGCCTGCATTTTTTTCCAAAAAAACCTGGCTAAAAAATGAAAAACACACTATAATGATTGTTTTGCGTGTACATTACTGTCACATTCCAAGCCCAATCACCTACAGGTACTTTACATACACTGGGTTATTATATTTGACAAATAAAGCTGAGAAATCAAGATTTTACAAGATTTTGAAGCCGATAACTGTCCGTCTGTGATACGAAAAGAACAAATGTGTTGCATCGCGGAGTTCGCTCGATTACTCTTGTCGCAGTAACTTTAAATTATGTTCCCAGAGACATAGCTACAAGAAACATACTCTTCCAACTTCAAATTCTACAAAAAAACATATCTCACATAGGGCCTAGACCCACCTTATAGGTTAGCCACCTCCAAATAGTTGTACTATATAATTTAACCGATTGCCATCCAATAAGGCCAGTCTCTCCTACTTTCATTATTCGTATGGATGCTGTGGGACCCACTTGTACATGACCTGCAGCCAGTCTGTACTGGTTCTGCATGAACTAAACAATAGGTTCACTTACTCCTAAGAAAGAAAAATCCAACCTTGTCATATCCTCCAATATTGTTTACATTTTTTGCCCACGGAAACTCTGTTTTTACATCACGTGACCACAGGTTCAGTATTTTCTTTTAAATGCTCCAAATATGCTGAAAACTGGTGTTAAAAGCACCCCAAAAATGTTCCTCAAGCGAAACTGGGTAGTAATGGATCAAGATTTGCAAGCAAAGTGTGTCTGTGACCTCAAAACACCCGCATTATTTTTTTATACCGGACTACTTTTGCATACACCCTGGGCGATTTCGCACCATTTGGTATCCTCTAACCTATAAGTGTACCAGGCTCACTACAAATCATTCTACAATATTCACTATTCAAAACTAGGTTCTATTCCTTGATACAGTACCAAGTTTGGAGCAAATATCTCAAATGGTTGTCACACAGCAGCTGTGTAACTCCACCATGTGACCGTCCACATTCTGCCTTAAATTTAGCTACTACATAACTATGGAGAATTTTAATAGATAATGAATTAAAAGCACAAAAGTCCATAAAATCACATAACATTACCCTAAATAGTGGTATAGATAACCATTCTACATATAAAGACTCATCACTCAAACTATACCAACATGTATGCCACTGTGGAATGGTCGACAGACAAAAGGGTACTGGCTTGGAACGGTCAGTCAAGAAATTTGCTTTATGACACAGGAGGAAAGGAAAAACAATGTTTTCTGAGTACTAGTGTATTGGTAATATACCGATATGCGAAAACAATACACAATACACAATACATTTTGGCAAATTTTGGAACAGCGTCGCGATGTTGCGCCACTTTCCCGAACTTCTTAATTGTCCATCAGGAAGACAATATCAATAAAAAACAAGAGGGCCATGATGGCCCTAATTCGCTCACCTGACTCCATGAACACCAGAGGAGAATGTGACATTGAGTTCATGTGTTTTAAAAAAATTGTGCTATTTTTAGATGGCGGTCATCTTGGATTAAGCGATGACTCTCATTTTACAAAATCTGAAAATGTTTCACCCAGCATCGGCCATGTGGTTCCTGAGAAAAAGACGTTAAAAATCTTGAATAAATGGACCTTTTGGTGGCCATCATGGATGACATAATCATCCGAATCCGACAAATATTACACCAGAGTGATCGCCTCATTGATACCTTCAATTTGATATATGACATGACCATATTCAGTCAAAAATAAAATTTTACCCCAATTTGACCCCACGGGCCACGCCCATTTTTGACCCCGGGGTTACCATTTTAACAACTTTCAAAGAGCAATGTACATCGATCATTCCTACCAAGTTTCGACGAAATCCGGCTAGCGGTTCATGAGAAGAAGATTTTTTTAAGAATTTATGCTATTTTTAGACGGTGGCCATCTTGGATTAGTGATGACCTCCATTTTAACAAATCTGAAAAGGCTTCACACATGGACCATAACTTTTAAGTTTGGCTACCATGGGCCAAGCGGTTCATGTGAAGAAGAATTTTGAAATCTCTAATAAAAGAACGACCTTTTGACCTTTCGGCGGCCATCTTGGATGACATAACAATCCGATTTCGACAGAAAATGCACCAGAGTGATCGCATCATTGATACCTTCAATTTGATATATGACATGACCATATTCGGTCAAAAATAAAATTTGACCCCAATTTGACTCCAAGGGCCACGCCCATTTTTGACCCCGGGGTCACCATTTTAACAACTTTGAAAGAGCAATGTACATCGATCATTCCTACCAAGTTTCGTCGAAATCCGGCAAGCGGTTCATGAGAAGATTTTTTTAAGAATTTATGCTATTTTTAGACGGCGGCCATATTGGATTAGCGATGACCTCCATTTTAACAAATCTGAAAAGGCTTCACCCATGGACCATAACTTTTAAGTTTGGCTACCATGGGCCAAGCGGTTCATGTGAAGAAGAATTTTGAAATCTCTAATAAAAGAATGACCTTTTGACCTTTTGGCGGCCATCTTGGATGACATAACAATCTGATTTCGACAAAAAATGCACCTCATTGATACCTTCAATTTGATATATGAAATGACCATTTTCAGTCAAAAATAAAATTTGACCCCAATTTGACCCCACGGGCCACGCCCATTTTTGACCCCGAGGGTCACCATTTTAACTACTTTGAAAGAGCAATGTACATCGATCATTCCTACCAAGTTTCGTTGAAATCCAGCAAGCGGTTCATGAGAAGAAGATTTTTTAAGAATTTATGCTATTTTTAGACGGCGGCCATCTTGGATTAGCGATGACCTCCATTTTAACAAATCTGAAAAGGCTTCACCCATGGACCATAACTTTTAAGTTTGGCTACCATGGGCCAAGCGGTTCATGTGAAGAAGAATTTTGAAATCTAATAAAAGAACGACCTTTTGACCTTTCGGCGGCCATCTTGGATGACATAACAATCAGATTTCGACAAAAAATGCACCAGAGTGATCGCCTCATTGATACCTTCAATTTGATATATGAAATGACCATATTCAGTCAAAAATGAAATTTGACCCCAATTTGACCCCACGGGCCACGCCCATTTTTGACCCCAGGGTCACCATTTTAACAACTTTGAAAGAGCAATGTACATCGATCATTCCTACCAAGTTTTGTCGAAATCCGGTTGGCGGTTCTTGAGAAGAAGATTTTTTAAGAATTTGTGCTATTTTTAGACGGCGGCCATCTTGGATTACGTAATGACGTCATTTTAACAATTTTGTAATCCCCCTACCTAAGGACCATGACCATGAAGTTTGGTGACTATAGACCCAATGGTTACCGAGGAGAAGACGTTTGAAAATGTTCACGGACGACGACGGACGACGACGGACGACGACGGACACATTGCGGTAACAATAGCTCACATGAGCTTCGCTCAGGTGAGCTAAAAATGAAAAACACACTATAATGATTGTTTTGGGTGTACATTACTGTCACATTCCAAGCCCAATCACCTACAGGTACTTTACATACACTGGGTTATTATATTTGACAAATAAAGCTGAGAAATCAAGATTTTACAAGATTTTGAAGCTGA
The DNA here is from genome assembly GCA_029237695.1 of Conchocele bisecta. NCBI lineage: Eukaryota > Metazoa > Mollusca > Bivalvia > Lucinida > Thyasiridae > Conchocele > Conchocele bisecta. The sequence continues at coordinate 11,837,497 of CM055273.1, forward strand.
TAACTGTCCGTCTGCGATACGAAAAGAACAAATGTGTTGCATCGCGGAGTTCGCTCGATTACTTTAAATTATGTTCCCAGAGACATAGATACAAGAAACATACACTTCCAACTCCAAATTCTACAAAAAAACATATCTCACATAGGGCCTAGACCCACCTTATAGGTTAGCCACCTCCAAATAGTTGTACTATATAATTTAACCGATTGCCATCCAACTTCTTAATTGTCCATCAGGAAGCCAATATCAATGAAAAACAAGAAACGAGGCAAAGCCATGAAGGCCAGGTTTTTTCCAAGCATAGACACTTGGATAACATAATTATACCCACTTTTTGTAGACTAGATGGCCGTGGCCTGCATGTCACGCCTTGGGGCGAGGCATGGACACTAAAAAAATAGATATAGTAGATGGAAAAACTGTAACCAAAAAACTTTAACCAGACACACGGTTCAACGACGAGCCAACAAGCAACAAGCTTACAAATTTACTTCGCAACTAACAGCAAAACAACAACAATGGATGCAAACTGATGCGAACTTGTACATAAAGTCAGTCGGGTATCAGCAAAACCGTAAGTCATATAATAAAATAATGATTGTCTTTTGAGTCGGTGTACACAAGATTTATGGACCTTCGAAGTCATATTGACCAAGGCCAATATAACTTTTTCGTAGGTCCATAAATCTTGTTTACATCGACTCAAAAGTCAATAATTGTATAATGTCACAGCAGGTCAACACACAGCCCAATTCCAAAACTAATAACTCTCATGAAAACCAACTTCGTGAAATTGTAATTTTCAGAATCTGGTTAGACTTTTTTTTACATAAAATGTAGATGAAAACTTGAATAATTTCTTATTGGAATAGTATTTTTGGATGGGGTTTTCTACCTATGGTTTGTATATTTACTTTATTGTATAAAATGGGGTTTGCAGTGTAATAACACTGTGTAATACACATCATAATACACTGCTGTAAATCACAGGTTCTTGAAGAACGCTTCATATTTCGGTGTTTTATGGGTTATTTTGGTATCTCTGGTGGTTTGGGTGCATTTTTACCAACATACAATTTACATCACCTCCCACATGTTACACGTATAAGTGTGAATTTACAAGGTGAGAAACGGAGCTTCTACCGCGCATGTTTTTAACCAATAAAACCATTATTTGTTAACCGATAACAATAAAACAGGTCCCCAATTGTTTGTTTAGATTAATATAATGGACCTCAACCGCCAATGCAAGTAAAACAGTTTTTTTTTATATATCATCTCAAAAACGTCAAATATTCTCGGATAGATGGTCGAGCTCTCAAAGAGGGGAAATTTGGTTACACATCCTTACATAGAAGTGCAAACCTCTTTACATCGCGACGTTCCTTGGCTGACATACATGTGTCATCTAATAATATCGTGACGGGGCATGTCGTAGTTGATTTTGATGCATCGCGGCAAATGGCTATCCAATCAAATGGAGCGCGCACCACTCGTGTAATCTCTGCTTTCAGGGCGCGTTGGAAAATTGCACAATCGTATGGCTTTTAATGTCTTAAATACAGGAACAGATCAATGCAGTTCACATATTCTAACGGCATCAGCAAATTGATATATGTCTCCTGAATCGATAGAACCCGAATTTGCAGTTTGTGGTTGAAAATTGATGATATAATCGGTCTGAAAGCAACGCATGTTGGACATTTTATTGGCCACATATTGAAAAGGCTTTCTTTCCTTTGGGTATTTTGACAGTAAGAAAGGGGCCCAACAGTTCAGAACAGTGAATGTGTAGATAATTGACGATTTCTGTCGTGTGTAATGATTGAGCATTAGTAGTTGCAAAAAATTATGTAAATTACCCAAAACCAACGAAATACACCCAAATCTACCCAAAATCCACCCAAATACCCATAGGACACCAACATTCTGACCATCTGTTCAAAAATCTGTACTGTAAATTATATGCCTATGAGCCCGCTACAGAAAACACTTTAGGTGATCAGTACCTCTATGTATGATGTTGTGCTTATGCTATAAATAGCATCTAACAGTTATGTTGATTTAATATCGTATTTATTAAACTTGTTGACTGATTTCATAAAGAACTTGGCATAGCCTTGATTTTTATGGAATAAGTAAACTAGTTTAATGAATATCACATTAAAGGTACATGCCCACTCAGTAGGCACACAGTCTTCTTTACAGGAATTCAATAATTGTGTCACTATTCCACCAGTTCATAACTCTTTGCATGCTGGGAAACTTGTGGGCTATAAATAGTTCAAACCTTGCGGACAAAAATTCATCATATTTTCTTGTATTTCTCCCCATAAATATCATGAATATGTCCTGGAATTTCATTATAATTCAATTCTAATGAAATTTCAAGACATATTTACAGAGAGAAATAAAACATATACTCCTAATTCGTTTGGCGGATATTTTCACCGCTAACATGCAAAGAGTAAAATTTACGAGTGTCCGCTATACAGATATAATCATTTAGTAATAGTTATTTTACTGATAGTGACTCGTGGTGGTATCAGGCTATTTTCATATGCAAATGAGGCATGATATTTTTTAATTAATTATACTAATTAAATGTGTCACCTGAAAAAATAATATTTTCGATAGATTATAAAGTATGATCATTGCACATCAAACAATAAATACAGAGAATAAATAGTAATGTCCGTTAACATTTTAAGGAAGCACAGTTATCGCCCCTGATATCAGTGTGGAAATTTACGTCCGATATAAAATGTATAATAATGCCAACCAATACGTGGGGTAATGGCAAATGAATGTTTATTTTGCCAGAAAATTTCTCAGATGATTTCTCTGATATAAAGAACATTTTGTGTCTACTGAGAGGGCATGTACCTTTAAATCATTGAAACAGCCTCCATATCAATTAGTTTACACAATATGTTTTACTTTTCTTTGTATTTTATAGACCTTTTTTAAAGGGCCTTTACTTACCTTCATTATCATGTAAATCACAGATTTATATGCAGATGTTAACACTGTAGACAATACACACAGGACACATGTAATGTGTATGTTGTCCCTGTGTCGCACAATACAGTCTAGTAATACACTCACATTTACCAATATTTCAGTCAAGCATCTATGCTACATGGCTCCAACACTTACATGTAAGGTTAACATGTATATTAATAACGTCACAAGAGAATATTGCTGTTTCATTAATTATTCACCAGCACAGTTCATGCTTACACCAGTGTTGTGCCAACGTCTGAGTTCCACATGCAGGGACAATTTCCCTACTAGAAAATGCCGTCTGTCGACGCACTTAGGGCCCCTATGTTGTTTGTTTGTTTGTTTGTTAGTGTTTAACGGCCTATCAACAGCTAAGGTCATGTAAGGCCGGGCAAACGGGTTCGACCCCATTTTGACCTGCTGCATTGGGGGGAAAATCCCAAAATCAGAACGGAATATTTACATCGAGAACAAATATATTCAGCCCTGAAATTAGAATAACCTGACCTGGTGCCCGGTCCATACCACACCAAAGTCACTTGGCCCCCCTAAAATAGGATTACGAATATCGTGAATACTCACAATAAGGGGCATAACCAGATTACAACCTGTCACAGACAAAATGTAAGATGTAATAATTACGGCGTATGTGACGGCCAAACCCGGTCTCCAGTCGGGATTCCGGTAAGGATGAACCCCGATCGTTAAATTACCCATCGCATGCTCCCACCTGCCACCCACGGGCCCCTATGTACAATCAGTAGCGAGGTTAATTGTATTAATGTGGAAGGATGTATCGTTACTAAGTAATGCAAGTGTGCAATATGAAGATAATAGCTGAAGGCAAACAGAAAGGTGATTTGAGAAACTGTTACAAATAAATAAACAGACGGACGGACGTACGATCAGTAGCGAGGGTAATTTTATTAATGTGGAATGATGTATAGCTACTAAGTAATGCATGTGTGCAATATGAAGATATTAGCTGAAAGCAAACAGAAATTATAGGTGACTTGAGAAACTGAACAAAAACTTTCAAATAAATAAACAGACAGATGGACAGATGTACGATCAGTAGCGAGGTTAATTTTATTAATGTGGAATGATGTATAGCTACTAAGTAATGCATGTGTGCAATATGAAGATATTAGCTGAAGGCAAACAGAAATTATAGGTGACTTGAGAAACTGTTACAAAAACTTTCAAATAAATAAACAGACAGACAGACGTACAATCAGTACTACAATCTAGCGGCGTGCGTTGTGTCCTTGAGCAAGACACTTTATCCACACTGTTCCAGTTCACCTAGCTGTAAATGGGTACCGATAATTCGTAGTTACTCTGTAAATACGAATTACCGGCTTCTCTCAAAAATCTCTACCTCCGTTCTTTCTCCCAATCTTGGGAGACGGCATGCAAGGTCCTAGAGCCAGTGCCGCCATTAAATATAAGCTAAAACTAGAAATGTGGCCTATCGGCACACGAATGCCCCCGCTGGCAGCCAAAGAAAATGAGGCATATTTGATTATAAGCCATTTACCCGAGCGTTAAGGTTTCGAACGCACCAAGTCTGTGACCTTGACCCTGGGCTTAGCGGGGGCGGGACAATGTGGATTTGTTCCCACAGGGGCGGTAGAGGACCATTGGAGCAATGCGTTGTGTGAAATGTGAAGCAGATCCGAGCAAGGAAACAGAAATTATAAGCCATTTACCCGCCTTTAAGGTTTCGAAAGCACCAGTCTGTGACCTTGACCCTGCTAGCGGGGGCGGGACGAATGTTGAATTTGTCACAGGGCAGTAGAGGACCATTGACAATGGGCGTGTGTGAAATGTGAAGCAGATCCAGGGGGCAAGGAAACAGAAATTAATAAGCCATACCCAGCTTAAGGTTTCGAAAAGCACCAGTCTGTGACACCCTGGGCTAGCGGGGCGGGAACAAATGTGGATTTGTCCACCGGGCGGTTAGAGGACAATTGAGCAATTCGTGTGTGAAATGGAAGCAGATCCGGAAGGAAAAACAGAAATTAAATAAGCCCCATTTACCCAGCGTTAAGGTTTTCGAACGCACCAAGTTCTGTGACCATGGGACCCGGGGCTAGGGCGGGGCCGAAACCCAATGTGGATTTGTCAACCAACCCAGCGTTAATTTGAAGGACCATTGGAGCAATGCGTTTGTATATTAATCTGAAAATGTGAAGCAGATTCCGAGCAAGTAAACAGAAATTATAACCATTTTATAACCCAGCTTTAAAGGTTGAAAGCACCAAGTCTGTGACCTTGACCCTGGGCTTAGCGGGGGCGGGACGGATGTGGATTTTGTCACAGCAAGGTAGATAGGACCTTAGTTGGAGCAATGCGTGTGTGAAATGTGAAAGAAGCAGATTCCGAGCAAGGAAACAGAAATTATAAGCCATTTACCCACGTTAAGGTTTCGAACGCACCAAGTCTGTGACCTTAGACCCTGCTAGCGGGGGGCGGTGGGACGATTGTGGAATTTGTCCCACAGGGCGGTAAGAGGACCAGAGTTGGAGCAATGCGTGTGAGAAATGTGAAGCAGAATCCGAGCAAGGAAACAGAAATTATAAGCCATTTACCCAGCGTAAGGTTTCGAAAGCACCAAGTCTGTGACCTTGGACCCTGGGCTTAGCGGGGGCTGGACGAAATGTGATTTGTCACAGGGCTTTTAGTAAGAGGCCACCATTGGAGCAGCGTGTGTGGGAAATGTGAAGCAGATCCGAGCAAGTAAACAGAAAAATTATAAGCATTACCCAGCGGTTAAGGTTTCGAAAGCACCAAGTCTGTGACCTTGACCCTGGCTTAAGCGGGGGCGGGACGAATGTGATTTGTCACAGGGCGGTAGTAAGGACCATTGGAGCAATGCGTGTGTGAAAGATGTGAAGCAGAATCCGTAGCAAGGAAACAGAAATTAAATAAATTCCATTACCCAAGCCGTTAAGGTTTCAACGCACCCAAGTCGTGACCTTGAACCCTGGCTTACGGGGGCGGACGAATTGGATTTTGTCACAGGGGGCCGGTAGAAGAACCATTGGAGCAAAGCGTTGTGGAAATGTGAAGCTTCCGAGCAAAGGAAACCCAAAATTATAAGGGCCATTTACCCCAGCGTTTAAGGTTTCGAAGCCACCAAGTAAATGTGGACCTTGACCCTGCTAGCGGGGGCGGGACGCATGGATTTGGTCACAGGGCGTAGGACCATTGGAGCAATGCGTGTGTGAAAATGTGAATAAAAGAATCCGAAGCCAAGGAAACAGAAATTATAAGCCATACCCAGCCGTTTAAGGTTTTCGAAAGGCAAACCAAGTCGGTGACCTTCAAACCCTTGGGCTTAGCGGGGCGGGACGAATGGTGGAATTTTGTCCCCACAGGGCGGTTTAGAGGACCCATTGAGCAATCGTGTGTGAAAATTGTGAAGCAGATTTCCGAGCAAGGAAACCAGAAAATTAAATAAGGCATTTAACCCCGGAGCGTTAAGGTTTCGAACGCACCAAGTTCCTTGTTACCCTTGGACCCTAAGGGCTTTAGCGGGGGCGGCATGAATGTTGGATTTGTCACAGGTGGCAAAAGAAAAGGAAAAATCCAAAAAATTGGAGCAATGCGTTGTGCAATGTGGAAGCATCCGACCAAGGAAACAGAAATTAATAAGCCCTTTACAGCCGTTTTAAGGTGTTTTCGAATGCCCCAAGTTCTGTGACCTTGACCCTGGGCTTAACCGGGGGCGGGACAAAGGTGGATTTGTCACAGGGCGGTAGAGGACCAATTGGAGCAATGCGTTGTGTGAAATTGAGAAGCCAGATTTCCAGGCCCAGGAAACGTTAAGCCATACCCAACGTTAAGGTTTCGAACAGCACCAAGTCTGTGGACCTTGACCCTGGGCTTAGCGGGGGGCGGGACAAATGTGGATTTGTCACAGGGCGGTAGAGGACCATTGGAGCAATGCGTGTGTGAAATTGAAGCAGATCCGAGCAAGGAAACAGATAAGCCATACCCAGCGTTAAGGTTTCGAAAGCACCAAGTCTGTGACCTTTGACCCTGGCTAGCGGGGGCGGGACGAAATGTGGATTTGTCACAGGGCAGGTAGAGGACCATTGGAGCAATGCCGTTTGTGAAATGTGAAGCCAGATCCGAGCAAGGAAACAGAAATTATAAGCCATTAACCCAGCGTTATTAAGGGTTTCGAAAGCACAAGTCTGTGACCTTGACCCTGGGCTTAGCGGGGGGCGGACGAATGTGGATTTTGTCCACGCCAGGGCGGTAGAAGGACCATAAGAGCTTAATGCGTGTGTGAAAATGTTGAAGCAGATCCGAGCAAGGAAAACAGAAATTAAATAAGCATTTACCCACCAGCGTTAAGGTTTCGAACAAAGCACCAAGTCTGTGACCTTGACCCTTGGGTCTGCTAGCGGGGGCCGGGAGGCACGAAATGTGGATTTTGTCACAAGGCAGTAAGGACCATTTGGTTTGGAGCAATGCGGTGTGAAATGAATGGAAGCAGATCCGCAGCAAGGAAACAGAAATGGTTATAAGCCATTTACCCAGCGTTAAGGTTTCGAAAGCACCAAGTCTGTGACCTTGACCCTGGGCTTAGCGGGGGTCGGGACGAAAAAAAAAAAAAAAAATGTGATTTGTCCACAGGGCAAGTAGAGGAACCATTGGAGCAATGCGTGAGTGAAAGAAATGAAGCAGAATCCGAAGCAAGGAAACAGAAATTATTTAGCCCTCACCCAACCGTTATGGTTACGGGAACGGCAACAAAACTGTTGACCTTGAACCCTGCCATTTAGCCCGGTGGAGAACTTTAATGTTGGAAGTTGTCGACAGGGGGCACGTTAGACATTTGGAGGCCAAGCAATGCGTGGTGAAATGTGAAGCAGATCCGAGCAAGGAAACCCAGAAATTAATAAGCCATTACCCAGCGTTAAGGGGTTTCGAAAGGCACCAAGTCTAAATGACCCTGGACACCTTTGCTAGGGGCGGGGGCGGGACAATGTGTATGTCCACAGGGCAGGTAGAGGACCAATTGGAGCATGCGTGTGTGAAAATGTGGAGAAGCAGATCCGCAGCAAGAAACAGAAATTAAATAAGCCATTTACCCACGTTAAGGTTTCGAAAGCACCAAGTCCTGTGACCTTGACCCTGGGCTTAGCGGGGGCGGGACGAATGTGGGATTTTGGTCACAGGGCGTAGAGGACCATTGGAGCAATGCGTGTGTGAAATGTGAAGCAGATCCGAGCAAGGAAACAGAAAATTATAAGCCATTACCCAGCGTTAACGGTTTCGAAAGCACCAAGTCTGTGACCTTGACCCTGGCTTAGCGGGGGCGGGGACGAAATGTGGATTTGTCACGGAGGCGTAGAGGACCATTGGAGCAATGCGTGTGAAATGATTGAAGCAGATCCGAGCAAGGAAACAGAAATTATAAGCCATTTAACCCAGCGATTAAGGTTCGAAAGCACCAAGTCTGTGACCTTCCACCCTGGGCTTAGCGGGGGCGGGACGAATGTGGATTTGTCACAGGGCGGTAGAGGACCATTGGAGCAATGCGTGTGTGAAATGAGAAGCAGATCCGAGCAAGGAAACAGAAAATTATAAGCCATTTACCCGGAGCGTAAGGTTTCGAAAGCACCAAGTCTGTGACCTTGACCCTGGCTTAGCGGGGGCGGGGCACGAATGTGGAAATTTGTCACAGGGCGTAGAGGACCATTGTTGGAGCAATGCGTGTGTGCCAAAATGTGAAGCAATCCGAGCAAGGAAACAGAAATTATAAGCCATTTACCCAGCGTTAAGGTTTCCGAACGCACCAAGTCTGTGACCTTGACCCTGGGCTAGCGGGGGCGGGACAAATGTGGATTTTTCCACAGCGGTAGGGGGGACCTTGGAAGCAATGCGTGTGTGAAATGTGAAGCAGAATCCGAGCAAGGAAACAGGAAATTATAACCAATTTACAGCGGTAAGGTTTCGAAAGGCAACCAAGTCCTTGACCTTGGACCCTGGCAAATAGCGGGGCGACAAATGTGGATTTGTCAACAGGGCGGTAGAGGACCATTGGAGCAATCGTGTGTGAAATAAGCAAGCAGATCCGAGCAATTTGAAACGAGAAATTATCAAGCCATTACCCAGCGTTAAGGTTTCGAAATTGCACTCAAGTCTGTGACCTTGACCCTGGGCTAGCAACGTGTGCCGGGACGAATGTGGATTTGTCACAGGGCAAGGTAGAGGACCATTGGAGCAATGCGTGTGTCAAATGTGAAGCAGATCCGAGCAAGGAAACAGAAATTATAAGCCATTTACCCAGCGTTAAGGTTCGAAAGCACCAAGTCTGTGACCTTGACCCTGGGCTTAGCGGGGGCGGGACGAATGTGGAATTTGTCACAGGGCAGGTAGAGGACCATTGGAGTCAATGCGTGTGTGAAATGTGAAGCAGATCCGAGCAAGGAAACAGAAATTATAAGCCATTTACCTTTTACCCAGCGTTAAGGTTTCGAAAGCACCAAGTCTGTGGACCTTGACCCTGGGCTTAGCGGGGGCGGGACGAAATGTGGATTTGTCACAGGGCGGTAGAGGACCATTGGAGCAATGCGTTGTGGAAATGTGAAGCAATCCGAGCAAGGAAACAGAAATTAAAAACCATTTACCCAGCCGTTAAGGTTTCGAAAGCACCAGTCTGTGGACCCCTTGACCCTGGGCCAAGCGGGGGCGGGCAAATTGAAATGGTGGATTTTTCCAACAAAGTGGCAAGGAAGAACCAAATTGGAGCAATGCGTTTAAGGTTTGCCCCAATGTGAAGCAGGGATACCGACAAGGGGAAACAGGGAAATTATAAGCCCCCAAATTTAACCCCATCGGTTAAGGGTTTTTCCCGAATGCCCCAAGTCTGTGACCCTTGACCCTGGGCTTAGCGGGGCGGGACAATTGGTGATTTTGTCACAGGGCGGGTTCCGGAGAACCAAATGTGCAGCAATGGCGTGTGAGAAATTGGTGAAGCAGATCCGAGCAAGGGGGAAACAGAAAATTATAAGCATTTAACCACAGCGTTAAGGTACGAACGCACCAAACGTCTGTGACCTGACCCTGGGCTTAGCGGGGCGGACAATGTGGATTTGTCACAGGGCGGTAGAGACCATTGGAGCAATGCGTTAGTGTGAATGTGAAGCAGATCCGAGCAAGGAAACAGAAATTATAAGCCCCATTACCCAGCGTTAAGGTTTCGAAAGCACCAAGTCTGTGACTTGACCCTGGGCTTAGCGGGGCGGGACGAATGTGTATTTGTCACAGGGCAGTAAGAGGACCATTGGAGCAATGCGAGTGTGGAAAATGTAAGCAATCCAGCAAGGAAACAGAAATTAATAACCTTTTACCCACGTTAAGGTTTCAAAGCACCAATCTGTGGACCTTGAACCCCTGGGCTTAGCGGGGGCGGGAACCAAATGTGGATTTGTCACGGGCGGTAAGAGAACAAATTTGGAGCAAATGGCAGTGTGGAAATAAAGGTGAAGCAAAACAAGATTTCCGAGGGCAGGAACAGGAAATTATTAAGCCATTACCCAAGCGTAGGTCGAAAGCACGCAAGTCTGTGACCTTGACCCTGGGCTTAGCGGGGGCGGGACGAATGTGGTATTTGACACAAGGGCGTAGAGGACCAATTTGAGCAATGCGTGTGTGAAATAAGTGAAGCAGATTCCGAGCAGGAAACAGAAATTATAAGCCATTTACCCAGCGTTAAGGTTTTCGAAAGCACCAAGTCTGGTGACCTTGACCCTGGGGCTAGCGGGGGCGGGAACGAATGTGGATTTGGTCACAGGGCGGTAAGGAACCATAGGGAGCAAAGCGTGTGTGGAAATGTAAAGCAAGGAAACAGAGCAGAAACGAAATGATAGCCAATTTACCCGAGGCCGTTACCGGGGTTTCGGGACGCACATTTGTCGTGTGCCATGACCCAAATTGCTGAAGCGGGGCCGCAAAAGAAATTATGAATTATTGGTCAACCAAGGGTTGGAGAGGGACAATTGGAGCAGGGCGGTGAGGTTGCAAAAGTGAAGCAGATCCGACCCAAGGAAACGAAATTATAAGCCATTTACCCAGCGTTAAAGGTTTCGAACCGCACCAAGTCTGTGACCTTGACCTCCCTGGGCTTAGCGGGGCGGGACAAATGTGGATTTTTGTCACAGGGCGTAGAGGACCAATTGGAGCAATGCTGTGTGCAATGTGAAGCAGAAATCCGAGCAAGAAACAGAATTATAAGCCATTTACCCAGCGTTAAGGTTTCGAAAGCACCAAGTCTGTGACCTGACCCTGGGCTTAGCGGGGCGGGACGAATGTGGATTTGTCACAGGGCGTAGAGGACCATTGGAGCAATGCGTTTGTGAAAATGTGAAGCAGATCCGAGCAAGGAAACAGAAAATTATAAGCCATTTAACCCAGCGTTAAAGGTTATCGAAAGCACCAAGTCTGTGACCTTGACCAGGGCTTAGCGGGGGCGGGACGAAATGTGGATTTGTCACAGGGCGGTAGAGGACCATTGGAGCAATGCGTGTGTGAAATGTGAAGCAGATCCGAGCAAGGAAACAGAAATTATAAGCCATTTACCCAGCGTTAAGGTTTCGAAAGCACCAAGTCTGTGACCTAGACCCTGCTTCAGGGCGGGGGCGGGACAATGTGGATTTGTCACAGGGCGGGTTATAAGGTTTCCCATTGGAGCAATGCTGTGTGAAATGTGAAGCAGGATGGAGCATGGCAAAGGAACAAAATAAGCCATTTATTACCCAGCGTTAAGGTTTCGAAAGCACCAAGACTGTGACCTTGACCCTGGCTTAGCGGGGGCGGACGAATGTGGATTTGTCACAGGGCGGTAGAGGACATTGGAAGCAAATTGCGGTGGTTTTGAAATGGTTTGAAGCCAGGGCTCCGAGCCAAGGGAAACCAGAAATTAATAAGCCATTAAACCAGCGTTTAAGGTTTTCGAAAGCACAGTCTTTGTGACCTTGACCCTAGGGCTTAAGCGGGGGACGGGAAACGAAATTGTTTTGGATTAGTTCACAAGGGCGGTTAGGGGGGAGGGACAATTGGAGCAATGGCCGAAGTGTGAAATTGTGAAGCGATCCGAGCAAGGAAACAGAAATTATAAGCCATTTTACCCAGCGTTAAGGTTTCGAAAGCACCAAGTCTGTGACCTTAGGGACCCTGGGCTTAGAGGGGGGCGGGACGAATGTGGATTTGTCACAAGGGGCTTTTGGGTAAGAGGACCATTGTTGAGCAATGCGTGTGGTGAAATGTGAAGCAGATCCGAGCAAGGAAACAGAAATTATAAGCCATTTACCCAGCGTTAAGGTTTCGAAAGCACCAAGTCTGTGACCTTGACCCTGGGCTTGTAGGGGGGCGGGAAGAATGGGATTTGTCACAGGGGCGGGGTAGGGAGGCGGGGGGCATTGGAGCCAATGCGGTTTTTTGTGTGAAATGTGAAGGCAGTCCGAGCAAGGAAACAGAAATTTATTAAGGCATTTACACGAGGTTTTAAGGTTTCGAATTGCACCAGTCTTGTGACATTGACCCTGGGCTTAGGGCGGGGGCGGCATGAATGTGGATTTGTCACAGGGTGGAGAGGACCATTGGAGCAAGGCGTGTGTGCAATGTGAAGCTGATTTCCGACCAAGGAAACAGAAATTATAAAGCCATTTACCCCAGGTTAAGGTTTCGAATGCACCAAGTCTGTGACCTTGACCCTTGGGCTTAGCGGGGGCGGGACGAATGTGGATTTGTCCAGGGGCGGTGAGGGATTGGGAGCATGCGTTTGTGCAATTTTGAAAGCAGATCCGGAGCAAGGGAAACAGAAATTTAAGCCATTTACCCAGCGTAAGTTTCGAAAAGCACCAAAGGTCTGTGACCTTGGACCCTGGGCTAGCGGGGGGCGGGGACGAAAATGTTGGGATTTGTCACTGGGCGGGTAGAGGACCCATTGGAGCAATGCGTTTTGTGGAAATGTGAAGGCAGTCCGAGCAAGGAAAAGAAATTTATAAGCCATTTACCCAGCGTTAAGGTTTCGAAAGCACCAAAGTCTGTGACCTTGGACCCTGGGCCTTGCGGGGGCGGGACGAATGTGGGATTTGTCACGGGCGGTAGGAGGGGACCATTGGAGCAATGCGTTGTGTGAAATGTTTTGAAGCAGATGAGCAAGGGGGAAAAACAGAAATTTATAAGATGGTTTACCCAGCGTTAAGGTTTCAAAGCACCAAGTCTGTGACCTTGACCCTGGGCTTAGCGGGGGCGGGACGAAATGTGATTTGTCACAGGGCGGGTAGGAGGGACCATTGGTGCAATGCGTGTGTGAAATGGTGAAGAGATCGAGCAAGGAAACGAAATTATAAGCCATTTACCAGCGTTAAGGTTTGAACGCACCAAGTCTGTGACCTTGACCCTGGGCTTGCGGGGGGCGGGGACAAATGTGGATTTGTCACAGGGCGGTAGAGGACCATTTGGAGCAATGCGTGTGTGAAAATATTAAGCAGATCCGAAGCAAGAAACAGAAAATTATAAGGCATTTACCGAGCGTTTAAAGGTTTCGAACGCACCAAGTCTGTGACCTTGGACCCTGGGCTTAGGGGGGCGGGGGCGGATGAATTGTGGATTTGTCAAAGGGTGGCAGAGGACCATTGGAGCAATTGCGTGTGTGCAATGAAAGCAGATCCGACCAAGGAAACAGAAATTATTAAGCCATTTACCCAGTTAAGGTTTCGAATGCACCAAGTCTGTGGACCTTGACCCTGGGCTTAGGGGGGGCGGGACGAATGTGGATTTTGGTTTGTCACAGGGCGGGGTTAGGACCATTGGAGCAATGCGTTTGTGCATGTGAAGCAGATCCGAGCAAGGAAACAGAAATTATAAGCCATTTACCCAGCGTTAAGGTTTTGAACGCACCAAGTCTGTGACCTTGACCCTGGGCTTAGCAGGGGCGGGACGAATGTGGATTTGTCACAGGGCAGTAGAGGACAATTGGAGCAATGCGTGTGTGAAATATGAAGCAGATCCGAGCAAGGAAACAGAAATTATAAGCAATTTATCCGAGCGTTAAGGTTTCGTACGGACGTACGTTACGTACGTACGGACGCCGGTAACACTATATGCCCCCCTCACCATTCGGTGGCGGGGGCATAAATATGAAGCTGATCCGTGAAAGAAAACAGAAATTATAAGATATTTACCTGAGCGTTAAAGTTTTTGAAGCACTAAGTATGTGATGTTAACCCTGGGCTTGGCGAGGGCAGGACGAACGTGGATTTGGCACAGGGCGGGAGAGGACCATTAGAGCAACGCGTATATGAAATATGAAGTTGATCCGTAAATGGAAAGAAAAATTATAAGATATTTACCTGAGCGTTAAAGTTTTAGAAACACCAAGTATGTGACCTTGACCCTGGGCTTGGCAGGGGCAGGATGAACGTGGATTTGGCACAGGGCGGTAGAGGACCATTAGAGCAATGCGTGTGTGAAATGTGAAGCTGATCCGTGAAAGAAAACAGAAATTATAAGATATTTACCTGAGCGTTAAAGTTTTTGAAGCACCAAGTATGTAACCTTGACCCTGGGTTTGGCGGGGGGGCAGGACGAACGTGGATTTGGCAAAGGGCGGTAGTGAACCATCAGAGCAATGTGTATATGAAATATGATGTAGATCGGTCGAAGGATGAAGAAATTATGAGACATTTACCGGAGTGTTAAAGTTTTGTGACGGACGGACGGACGGACGGACGGACGGACGGACGGACAGACAGATGGAGGACGGGACGCACGTTCCTACGAATGAATACTTGTTGGGTTTTTACTCTATAAAAATACCCAACAAGAGTACCCAACACTATCCTAACCCTACCCAATAAGATCCCCGTACGCTTACAACAAGTACCCATTCGTGTGTGCGGACGGACGGACGGACGGACGGACGGACAAGGGTAACACTAAATGCCCCCTTCACTATCGTGGTGGGGCATAAAAATATTCCAAAGGGTGTTCGAGTTATGCTCTGGATACGAAATCAGCATGAACCAACAAAGGGAGATAAGTAAACAAGAATTCCGCGGAATCAAATGCCTCGCCTTGTCCCACCTTGACCTCGAGCCTGGGCCCGAAAGCAATTTTCACTGGCCCGAACATATTATACAATTATTGACTAGTGAGCCAAGGAATATCAGATTATATTCTATGGCTCACTAGTCAATAATTGTTTTATTATATGATAATAGTCTGTATATAGCACTTACGACCTTATGCTACTAGACAAAAATTGAAAAAGAATTTGAAAAAAAAATGAAAAAAAAAAATGGAAAAAAAAAGTTTAAAAAATTAAAAATAATAATGCTTGCTACTGGAGCCCAGAATTGAGCCCAGAATTGTTTTTTAATAGTCCTATATTTATCTACATATATCTGCACAGGTCCACATAATGCCACAATATTTTCAACACAGTTTACGGAAATGTAATATACAAAAAAAATAATAATAATAATGCTCGCTACTGGAGCCCAGAATTTTTGTTAATAGTCCTTAATAGTAGTTTACGGAAATGTAATAATGTACCTGTATAAATTACCTGTAATAAGTTAGTGGTCAGTTAAAAAATTAAAAAGATGAAAAAGAATGGAAAAAAAAATGGAAAAAAAAATTAAATTTAAAAAAAAAATAAAAAAAGAATGCTCCGTACTGGAGCCCAGAATGTTTTTTAATAGTCCTATATTTATCTACATATCATATATGCACAGGTCCACATATTGCCACAATATTTTCAACACAGTTTACGGAAATGTAATATAATCATTTACCTGTATAAATTACCTGTAAGTGGTCAGTAGTCAGTTGCACATGCACAGGTGAATAGTCTGTATATAGCACTTACGACCTTATGCTACTAGACAAAAATTTAAAAAGAATTTGAAAAAAGAAACGAAAAAAAAACATGGAAAAAAAAGTTTAAAAATTAAAAATAATAATGCTTGCTACTGGAGTCCAGAATTTTTTTTTAATAGTCCTATATTTATCTACATATATCTGCACAGGTCCACATAATGCAACAATATTTTCAACACAGTTTATGGAAATGTAATATCCAATGTAGTAATTTACCTGTATAAATTACCTGTGGTCAAGAGTGGTCAACACTGGTCAACACTGGACAATTGCACATGCTAGCACATGCACAGGTGAATGGTTCTCCCAGTCTCTATTGTTCTCTCTACAGGTAAGGTGTACAGAGCACACGAGAAAAGGTGTACAGAGCAGACGAGAAAACGGGTCTTCATGCATTATTGTCCAGTTTGTAGAGTGCGCAAAACAAAAAAGGGAGATAACTCAAAAATTAGCTACGCAAGATTTGTCATTCTTGTGCGCGACACACCTTCGGTTCATGGTCTAACTGAATGTTTGAAGTTTCATAAAAATATTCCAAAGGGTGGTCGAGTTATGGTCAATCAGTGCGCGAAACAAAAAAGGGAGATAACTAAAAAATTAGCTATGCAAGAGTTGTCATTCTTGTGCACGACACACCTTCAGGTCGTGGTCTATGCATGTGTGAAGTTTGATGAAAATATTCCAAAGGGTGGTGGAGTTATGCTCCGGACATGAAATCAGTGCGAGAAACAAAAAAGGGAGATAACTAAAAAATTAGCTATGCAAGAGTTGTCATTCTTGTGCGCGACACACCTTCGGGTCGTGGTCTATGCATGTGTGAAGTTTCATGAAAATATTCCAAAGGGTGTTCGAGTTATGATCCGGACAAGAAGTGTCTGAGGCGGACGCGGCCCGCTGTCAAATCCATAGTATCCCCTGACGGAGTCCGGGGGATACAATTACCTGTGGTCAGACTGGTCAAGACTGGACATTTGCACATGCTAGCACATGCACAGTTGAATGGTTCTCCCAGTCTCTATTGTTCTCTCTACAGGTAAGGTGTACAGAGCACACGAGAAAAGGTGTACAGAGCACACGAGAAAACGGGTCTTCATGCATTATTGTCCAGTTTGTAGAGGGCGCAAAACAAAAAAGGGAGATAACTAAAAAATTAGCTACGCAATAGTTGTCATTCTTGTGCGCGACACACCTCCGGGTCGTGGTCTATGCATGTGTGAAGTTTCATGAAAATATTCCAAAGGGTGGTCGAGTTATACTCCGGACAGGAAATCAGTGCGTGAAAACAAAAAAAGGAGATAACTAAAAAATTAGCTATGCAAGAGTTGTCATTCTTGTGCACAACACACCTTCGGTTCGTGGTCTAATTGAATGTGTGAAGTTTCATAAAAATATTCCAAAGGGTGGTCGAGTTATGGTCAATCAGTGTGCGAAACAAAAAAGGGAGATAACTCAAAAATTAGCTACGCAAGAGTTGTCATTCTTGTGCGCGACACACCTTCGGGTCGTGGTCTATGCATGTGTGAAGTTTCATGAAAATATTCCAAAGGGTGTTCGAGTTATGCTCCGGACAAGAAGTGTCTGCGGCGGACGCGGACGCAGACGCGGCGCGCTGTCAAATCCATAGTATCCCCCGGACGGAGTCAGATTATATTCTATGGCTCACTAGTCAATAATTGTTTTATTATATGATAATAGTCTGTATATAGCACTTACAACCTTATGCTACTAGACAAAAATTGAAAAAGAATTTGAAGAAAAAAAATGAAAAAAAAAATGGAAAAAAAAGGTTTAAAAAATAATAATGCTTGCTACTGGAGCCCAGAATTTTTTTTAATAGTCCTATATTTATCTACATATATTTGCACAGGCCCACATAATGCCACAATATTTTCAACACAGTTTACGGAAATGTAATATACAAAAAAAATAAAAATAATAATGCGTTGCTACTGGAGCCCAGAATTTTTGTTAATAGTCCTATATTTATCTACATATCTGCACAGGTCCACATACTGCCACAATATTGTCAACACAGTTTACGGAAATGTAATAATGTACCTGTATAAATTACCTGTAATAAGTTAGTCGTCAGTTAAAAAATTGAAAAAGAATGTAAAAAAAAAATGAAAAAAAAAATGGAAAAAAAAAGTTTAAAAATTAAAAATAATAATGCTTGCTACTGGAGCCCACATTTTTTTTTTTAATAGTCCTATATTTATCTACATATCTCTGCACAGGTCCACATAATGCCACAATATTTTCAATACAGTTTACGGAAATGTAATATCCAATGTAGTAATTTACCTGTATAAATTACCTGTGGTGTGGTCAAGAGTGGTGAAGACTGGACATTTGCACATGCTAGCACATGCACAGGTGAATGGTTCTCCCAGTCTCTATTGTTCTCTCTACTGGTAAGGTGTACAGAGCACACGAGAAAACGGGTCTTCATGCATTATTGTCCAGTTTGTAGAGTGCGCAAAACAAAAAAGGGAGATAACTCAAAAATTAGTTATGCAAGAGTTGTCATTCTTGTGCGCGACACACCTCCGGGTTGTGGTCTATGCATGTGTGAAGTTTCATGAAAATATTCCAAAAGGGTGGTCGAGTTATGCTCCGGACAGGAAATTAGTGAGCGAAAACAAAAAAGGGAGATAACTAAAAAATTAGCTATGCAAGAGTTGTCATTCTTGTGCACGACACACCTTCGGTTCGTGGTCTAATTGAATGTGTGAAGTTTCATAAAAATATTCCAAAGGGTGGTCGAGTTATGGTCAATCAGTGCGCGAAACAGAAAAGAGAGATAACTAAAAAATTAGCTATGCAAGAGTTGTCATTCTTGTACGCGACACACCTTCGGGTCGTGGTCTATGCATGTGTGAAGTTTCATGAAAATATTCCAAAGGGTGGTCGAGTTATGCTCTGGACACGAAATCAGTGCGCGAAACAAAAAAAGTGAGATAACTAAAAAATTAGCTATGCAAGAGTTGTCATTCTT
The DNA here is from genome assembly GCA_029237695.1 of Conchocele bisecta. NCBI lineage: Eukaryota > Metazoa > Mollusca > Bivalvia > Lucinida > Thyasiridae > Conchocele > Conchocele bisecta. Next base: position 11,856,410 of record CM055273.1, read on the forward strand.
GTGCGCGACACACCTTCGGGTCGTGGTCTATGCATGTGTGAAGTTTCATGAAAATATTCCAAAGGGTGTTCGAGTTATGCTCCGGACAAGAAGTGTCTGCGGCGGACGCGGACGTGGCCCGCTGTAAAATCCATAGTATCCCCCGACGGAGTGGTTTGGTTTATAGGTGGTTTGAGAAACTCTTACAAAATCTTTAAAAAAATAAACGTACGGACAGACATGGCGAAACCGATAGGGCACTGCCGATTCTCGGCGGGGCCCTAATTACATGTATAAGTCAATGGGAGGTTCTCATATTTTAAGGGACATGGGTAGTTTGTGGTGGGAAACTGTGCCCCGGGCTCACTCTAGGCATAACACTGCGTACACAACTGACTCATGCAGCTATAGAATCTGTCTTATTTACTGGATGTATAATTGATGTTCCGATAACTGAATAGCGTTCGTTGAAGATCCAGAACAGATGCTCAGTCTGCTCTGGATCTTCACTTGTGGCCAAAGCAGTAATGACAGTTTCCTAAAATCACAGCTCATATTGATTTAATGTTAAAATTCACTGTGAATAACCTGCATATATATTTATCATAATGTGTGATCAACAAGTGCATGTTATTTAATGTCAGTTCAATCAACTATTATTTCATGATATATCGTGTTAAAGGTACATGCCCACTCAGTAGGCACAAAATGTTCTTTACCAGTATATCAGAGACAACATCGGAGACATTTTCTTGCAAAATAAACATTAATTAACCATTACCCCACATATTGATTGGCATTATTATACATTTTTATATCAGACGTAACTTTCCACACTGATATCAGGGGCGATAACTGTGTTTCCCTAAAATGTTAACGGACATTACTATTTATACTCACTATTTATTGTTTGATGTGCAATTATCATACTTTATAATCTGTCGAAAATATTATTTTCTTCCGGTGACGCATTTAATTAGTATAAATAATTTAAAAAATACCATGTCTCATTTGCATATGAAAATAGCCTGATACCAACGTGCGTCACTATCAGTAAAATGAGTATGACTAAATGATTAGACCTGTATAGCGGCCATTCGTAATTTTTAGAACTGGTGGAATAGTGACACATTTATACACTTATTTAATTCCTATAAAGAACATTTTGTGCCTACTGAGTGGGCATGTACCTTTAAAGGAGCTGCTTGACAATTCAAGCTCCACAGACGGCTTAGAAATATGCAAATTGACAACTTATATCAAATAAACAATTAGTAGTTCAATCCATGGTTGGAACAGAACACAGACCTATCTAAAATGTGAAAGCGAAAGTAGAATCTCTGTTGAATGTTATGGGAATCCATGTCTAAAAATATGCGATCAGGTGATCACCACACGAGCACCGGTGTGACGTCGACGCCATACATCAAGATGACGTCAGAAAGCTCTCAGCCATGGCGTACCAGTGTCGTTGCCGCAGATACCGTCACATGAGTTGTGATATCACAATACACACAGGATACATGCAAACATGCAACGTGTATGCTGTCCATGTATATGTATACGCATGCATACATATACAGCAGGCCCGTAGCGGTGCCTAAAATAGTGCCACGGCCAATTCACGGACGGGGGGTCTGGGGGTCCTCACCCTGAAATTTTTTTCAACTTAGACCCTCTAAATGGCATATCCTGCATTCTAAGTGAACGGTCGAGCAATTAATTGACATGAGATTTTGAACACACACTAATGGAAGAAACAGAAATTTGGCCAAATGTGCTTTATGAAATAACATTTACTGAGACCCGAAACTATAAATCAGAGAGTGGGCTAAAATAGTGCCATGGCCATATGTTGTACAGGGGTCTTGGGGTCCTCCCCCAGATTTTTTTCTTCAACTTAGACCCTCCAAATGGCATGTCCTGCATTGTAAGTGAACGTTCGAGCAATTAATTGACACAAGATTTTGGACACACACCAATGGAAGAAACACAAATTTGGCAAAATGTGCTTTATCAAATAACATTTACTGAGATCCGAAACTATAAATCAGAGAGTGGCAGACTCCCGCCCGAAAAGGTATTGACTTAAGCGGGAGCGTAGTCTTACAACTAGTCTACATCCCTTGTCATTTGAGGTAACTCGTGAACTTGCAAGGGATGTAGACAGGTTGTACGAAAGGTATAATATACTGAGTTTAGCAAACGTATAAGTGTTCGTCTAGATCCGGCAGCCAGACAGACAGACAGACAGACAGACAGACGTTGAGGGCAATCGCTATAACCCCAAACATTTTCCGTCTGGGGTTAATGAGGTGGGAGCCATCACGTTTTGATCCACCCACGTACTGCCTGCAACAACTGTTTCTCACTTAGCTCGTTCTAATCTGTTCTTTCCTCCTTGGGTGACAATTTACAAATTCTGAAATTACTACTTGCTCGTCTATCTGATCTAACCGGTCTCGGTGAACATGCATAAGCATTGTGCTGTTCAGCCTCAGCTGTGTCATACTTGCCCTGAGGAATGTTTTAACTCTACGCAATGCACTGAACGACCTTTCACTGACAGCATTTGTTGCAGGCAGTACCATGACTAGTTTCAGTATGCTGCCAACTTCGGGATACCGAGGAGAGTTTGGTATGTGCCACTTAACGATGTCTTTGGCGCAAGTGACCGGCAGCGGCATTTGACTCCTGCTCAACATAATTAGCTCTGTTTCTAGAGCATGTGCATTTATGTCAGTTGCATACATCTTCGTTACTAGTTCATACTCGTCCTGGTATGGCTGATCATTGCACGCCTTAACAAGTAGCGATTCCAAGGTCATATACACCTTGAAGCCGGGTTGGTCGAAACAGTTGACGATACCATTGGTAGCTAGATCCATCGCTTCAAAGTAAGCAACTCTACTTTGCTCTTTGACAGTTTGTGGGTGGCTGTACGTCGATGTGTTGTCATCGAATCTGGCTGGTCTTCTTTTTTGTCTCGGCAGTTTCCCCTCTGGTATTCCCAACTCGACCCTTCTCATCTCAACCTTTCCGAAGAATAGCTCGAAGTCACGATCTGACCGCATCTGCTTCAATACAGCCACTGTAGACAGGGCCAGTTCGCGACCATCTAATGCACTAAGACGCTCACCCTGCAACGCTTTCGAAAGGTTATCCGTGATTCGAAAATTCAAAATTGGCTAAGTCATATTAAATGTAAAAAAAAATTGGGCATGACCCGTCTTTGGGCGGAGCCATTTCATATTTCCCCCACCCTTTACCCATGCATGTATAAAGTGGAGGTGGGGGGTGGGGGGGGGTGAGACACCCGCTGAAATGGCTCAAAATCAAAATTCATATTAAATGCAAAAAAAAAATTTTCATGGGTTTTTCAATAGTCCGAACTACCGACTGGAAGGATTTGGTAGTCCGAGCTGAATATGCTACTGCTAATTTCGAGCCCCCGGCCTGACTGATGACGGCGACACCAATAGCACATGTTTATTGAAAATGAGCCTATATTCTAGCGACTCATTCAATGCATGGGTTTGTAGATTAAATCGGCATTTTTCAAGTTTGATGACGAAACAGTAGTTATTCAAACAATTTAAATGTGTAGATGGGCGCATTCCCTTCCGACTGTAAAAACCATAATCACCTGAAAAAGTCACTAATTTTACGCTTTTTATTTTTAGCAGACATATTTTGGTTGTTGTTGTTATTGCTTAGATTCGCTCAATGAAATCGCTGCGTTTACTTTTCGCCGGACAAAATGGCAATAGATGCAATGCCAATGATGCATGGACGAGACCATGCCAATCAATTAGGCAGTGGTTATGCGCTACAACTGATTTGGCATGCTTGGTTGTGGACTATTGGAAGCTCAACCTACAACATTTAACAGCTTAAAAAAAAAAAAAAAAAAAAAAAAAACGGCCAAAATAGTGCTACGGCCTGGCCGTGGCTGCCGTGGCGTCCGCTACGGCCGTGTACAGACTTAATTATTCTTGGGAACCCCTCTGTTTTCTATGCTACTGTATGCTTTATAAGCCATAAATATATGAACAGGAAATACATGTAGCTTGGCGTCTCCAAAAATAAACACGAGAAAATGTGTTCATAGAACACGGATGCCCCACATATCGCTTTGGTAATAAACAAGGCAAAATTCCAAGTCCAAAAGAGGAGATAATCCATGACCTGGGTGTCGAATCAACAATCAAACTAAACTTTGTGCATCTACTCATCATAAGGAAGTGTTAGAGCCCGGATGTGATGCATACACTCGGTGTTTGTGGACTGCAATCGGAACTAGAAATGTGGCCTGTCGGCACACAAATACCCCCACTGGCAGCCAAAGAAAACGAGGCATTTTTTATTATAAGCCATTTAGCCGAGCGTTAAGGTTTCAAACGCATCAAGTCTGTGACCTTGACCCTGGGCATAGTGTGATAATCCATGCATCGGTGTAGAAGATATAGAGCGGAAGGGAATTTCAATAGGTTTGACCTTTGACCTTCAACTGTGACCTTGACCTTGGACGTAGGTGCGTGGTTATTGATCGCGACACACCTTCTCATCATGAGAAACATTTGTGCCAAGGCATTTGATAATCCATTCATCGGTGTAGAAGATATAGAGCTGAAGGGAATTTCAATAGGTTTGACCTTTGACCTTCAACTGTGATCTTGACCTTGGACGTAGGTGTGTGGTTATTGATCGCGACACACCTTCTCATCATGAGAAACATTTGTGCCAAGCCATTTGATAATCCATGCATCGGTGTAGAAGATATAGAGCTGAAGGGAATTTCAATAGGTTTGACCTTTGACCTTCAACTGTGATCTTGACCTTGTACACAATACAGAATTCACACACACATACACACCATTCATACATATCATACATCCATATCACAGATAGAATACAATTTAGTCTGTTTATCCTTTACTATTCAGGGCTGTACAAATTGGAACGCCCAATGCCCGAGACAAGTCGGTTTTAATTATTTTCTGTTAGAGCATCCCGCCACAAGCCCGTTTTTTGGAACCGGACTGTCATAAACTTAATCCCAAAACTGACCACTTTATCGATCGATAACGCCGCGGGCGTCCTGGCGATTCGCAGCTACTGTGTTACACAGTACCTGTGTATCGCAATAAAGTGATATAGCTATCTACAGCGACCCTGATTATATTAATTTAATCAAATTTGAAAGTAATTAGCGAATTAGCGAAAATATTCTGCGGCGATCGATGGTTATTGATTTATTTTATGTATGTTAATGTTTTCGTCTCACTGCATCGACAGGCCAAGACACCTAACTTTAGAGAAATAAATGCATGTTCCTTCACGGGGTGGAAATGAAATTGAATGGGATGGACATACATAGGCGTCGCCAGGAATTTACCAGCGGGGTTCGTCTACCAACGGTAGACGCCGACAGTCGAAGGCTTGAGACGGAGAGTGCACGAGAGGGGTGTCCCCTCTCGTTAGACGGGGGGTACGGTCCTCCCCCGGAATTTTTTTTATTTCTATGTGCAATTTCCGACGTTATAATGCATTTTAGAGCTATAATTTCCACAATCGCACCACCGAATTTCCGTAAGAAAAATATCTGTAAATCTTAGATAAATCGTAGAAAATGACATTTACCCGGGTACAAAGTAGGAGACTGGAGTTAAATTGGAGGGCGAAGCCGATTCTAGACTAGTTGACATCGCGATCATACATATTCAACATGTATTCCTGAAATAGAAACAGCCTATATCCAATAGCAGAGACATATTATGTACTTTCCTTACCAATAGTCATATTTGCATCCAAAAGTTAAAACTGAAAAGGGGGTTCGATCGCATCCCCCGAACCCCCCCCCCCCACCCCTGGCGACGCCTATGACACTATGAAGGTGTTTGATTCACAAGACGATGTTTGAACCCAGAGCCGTAGCGGGCAGCACGGCGCTGCCGTGGCATTATTTTGGCCTGTTTTGTTTTTTTCGTCAGCTTCATGCGTTGAACATCCAATAACAACGCAATAAGCATGTTACAACATTTGTAAACGGTGGCCAAAATTTAAATGTAAGCATAATCCATGCTCCGACGGTGACTTTAGAATGTAGGAAATGCGATTTTTAGAGTCTAAGTGGAAATTTTCCCGCTAAAAAGGCTGCCGTGGCATTATTTTACACACCGCTACGGGCCTGGAACACACAACCTCCAGATTGGAAGTCGGTGTTCTAAGCCCTAGGCCACAACCCATACCTTATAAACGAAGGAAAGAAATGCTCCTAACGAGCGACCATACGTACTTAGAATAACAGCTGACGTAACGCGCGGTAAACTGAAATGGCCTACGTGACAATTGACATTTACGTTCCAACAAGATTTTCACGGTGTGTAATCGATCGTATTTCCTCGCCACCATATGAAACCCGACTCGAGAAACACAAATTAAGTTGTGGATTTTTTAATTTGTCAATTGTTTGTACGGTCTAAGAAATCAAACAAATGTGACAATTCTTTTTACAAAATATTAGAATCGTCTAAGGAGACAATTATCATGTTTGCCAAAACATGTTTTATTAAGACATCGGACAAATGTGAAAAGAAAACCCGAATACATTGATATTTCTTTACAAAAACATATTTTGACAAAATTTGAGAATCGTCTTAGAAAACGATTCTCATGTGCTGCCAAATCTTGTTTTTTTTTCAAGAAATCAAACAAATGTGAAAATGCACAAGCTAATGCGTAATTATCAATTCATCGGCGATGCGATGACGTGAGCGACTACATAGTGTGGTTTTGGTATGTTTGTTTCCACCGAATTCTAAAGGTCAGTCACATTTTGCATGTGAAACTGGATTACCGACTGATGATTGTAAACACAATCAGGTGTGCAGCTAGACCGAAAATGATATGTCGCAAATGTGCTAATTGGGAATGGGTCGGTACGGCCATATTTTTTTTTATGTTACAATCTCGCGTTTTTGCGATCTAGATCTCGCCTTCCGCTTTTGGAAATACGATTTGCCCATGCATGTGTAGACAGCATGCGTGTTGGATTTGCGTTCTACGTACGTACATGCATATAAAGCATGCTAGTTCGAATTGCATTCTACGTACGTACGTACATGTAATGTATGCGCAAAACTCAATTTCAACACGAATGCATTCTACACACACATAATGACATGAACAAACGTATTTCCAAAAGCGGAAGGCGACATCATGAAAAGGCCGAGGCGAAAACACGACATCGCGGTCTCGAAAACGCGAGATAGCCAGGCGAAAACGCGAGATGAATGAATACAATAGAATCTCACATTTTCGCCTCGCGATTTGGTCTCGCGTTTTCACGATCTTGTGTATAGGTAGACGATGCGATGCAGTAGCCTAACCAATAACACGTATCAAAATATGTTTTTTTGCTCAATAAACGTGTATTGGCATGGCAGCACATTAGAATCGTCTCCTAAGATGAGTATCATTTTTTGTCAAATTATGTTTTTGTTGTCAAGAAATATAGATGTTTGTTCACATTTGTTCTAATTCTTAATAAAAGCTTTAAAATGTTTTTGCAGCACATGAGAATCGTCTCCTAAGACAATGTTTACGTGTCCTATTAGGGACATGTAGCAACCTCGCGTTTTCGAGCATTCGAGACGAAAACGCGAAATTCTATCATATTCAATCTCGCGTTTTGCAAACACGCCGCACATGCATGAGCAAAACTAATTCGAATTTTTCAAAAGCAGAGGGCAAGATGGCGAAAACGCGAGACGATTCTCATTATTTTAGGAAACGATTTTTATATACGACCGTTTTCAAAAAACGGTACGTATTATGTTTTACCGCTGGACGGGCGAGTGGCTGACAGAAAAAGTGCATAGATCGTGTACACAACTGCTCCGAAACCGTTCAGTCGATCGATTTGAAACTATACACACTTCTTCTACACATATTGAAGATGTGCACCTTGGTGTTTATATGCCGAAACAATATTTTTTAATAAAAATATCACCTTTTTAACTTTGCCATTTTTTCTACATTTTTCTATACAATTCTATATACGGTACATAGTTTGTGTACACAACTCCTCCGAAACCGTTCAGTCGATCGTTCTGAAAATATACACACGATTAAAGATGTGCACCTTGGTGTTTTTATGCCGAAACAAATATTTTTTAACAAAAATATCACCTTTTTAACTTAACCATTTTTTCTACATTTTTCTATACAATTCTATATACGGTACAGAGTTTGTGTACACAACTCCTTCGAAACCGTTCAGTCGCTCGATCTGAAACTGTAGATAGGCGATGCATCTGCGTGCATCGTAGACCGCTATCTCTAATATCCGCCAACTTCCCGACTCTTCTATCGACTACATCTATGGATTCCGCTCTAACTACTCAAATGCCCTCTGGATCATCCATCCGCTGAAATTAAAGAATGAGCCCGATATCCCATCTGCCTCTCTACTAAACTCCATGCGACGCACAATATTCCACGCGTATACAATACAGAGTACCTATTTACTATCTAATTAAACATACCTGATCATCTTCCATCAGCATGAAATAATCCAATGAGATTTTCTGTATTTCTCCCTCTCTCTCTCTGACAAAGCTGCCAGATATGCCTATTCACACAACCATCTCTCACAAACAACCAACACACACTGTTCTACAAGATTTAAACTCACTTGCAAACTACCCACAAGTACTAAAATAGCTCACTGACCATGGATTATCCTTGACCAGTGACAAAAGATTTTCCTTGAATCAAAATTGGTCATTTACCCCCAGGCCCCTGTTGTACCTTGTAAGCTAATCCTACAGCAACTATCTCTCATTCTCATTAAATATATACTATTGCTGAATTATGATTCTTACCAGCCTAGATCGCTATATACATTTGTATTTCTCTGTGACAGGAAGCTACATACAAAGTTTCAGGTCTGTAGCTATTATGGATTGAAAGTTTTACGAGTTGCAAGACAAACTTGCCAAATTCTAAGTCGAAAAGGTGGAGATAATCCATGACCCGGGGATCGAATAAAAAATTGAACTAAACTTTGCGCATCTACTCATCATAAGGAAGCTACATACCAAGTTTCAAATGTGTAGCTATTAGGGTTTAAAAGTTTTACGACTTACAAGCCAAATTCGGAAAATTCTAAGTCGAAAAGGGGGAGATAATCCATGACCCCAGGGTCGAATAAAAAATCAAAATAAACTTTGCGCATCTACCCATCATAAGGGAGCTGCATACCTAGTTTCAGGTCTGTATAGCCATTACGGTTGAAAAGTTTTACGAGTCACAAGGCAAACTTGCAAAATTCTCAGTCGAAAAGGGGGAGATAATCCATGATCGGGGGTCGAATCAAAAATTGAAATAAACTTTGCGCATCTACTCATCATAAGGAAGCTACATACCGAGTTTCAGGTCTGTAGCTATTACTGTTTAAAAGTTTTACGAGTCACAAGACAAAATTGCCAAATTCTAAGTCGAAAAGGGGTGGATAATCCATGACCGGTGGTCGAATCAAAAGTTGAAATAAACTGTGCGCATCTACTCATCATAAGAAAGCTACATACCAGTTTCAGGTATGTAGTTAGTATGGCTTAAAAGTTTTATGACTTAAAAGGTTGGTGACGGACGGAAGGACGGACAGGACAGACGGGATGGACAAGGGTAACACTAAACATGCTAAATGCCCCCTCCACTATCGTGGTGGGGCATAAAAATGTATTAATAACATGCAAAAATTCAAAGTGCTGATAATGAATTTAACAATTATATATATGTCCCAATAATGGCCGATTGCGGGTTTAATGTTAGGCAATTGCGGGTTCATATTTTTAAAATATCACAAATTTAACTAATCGCCGTGCAAAATATTTTAATCGTAAAACTTCTAAACATGAAAATGTGTTGATAGAACACTGAAGCCCCCACTGGCAGCATATATCAATGAAAGCTCAACTTTGGGGGACAATATGTGTTGTGTAAACATGTGCGAAGTGTAATGAAAATATTCGAAGTGGTATATGACTTCTGTTCCGAACAAAAACCTAAACAAACAAGAGATTATGTTTGTAAAACATGGGTATGCCCCCTGGCATACTGGACCATGAAAAAGAACAAGAAACGAGTCAAAGCCACAAAAACAATGGCCAAGTGTTTCAGGCACATTTCGAATGTTACAAAGGTCAAGGTTATGTTAATGGTGGTGCGAGTGTGTAACAAATGTTCAGGTGATTCAGGTGTCCAAGTATGGAAGCGATCCTTCGCGTAATATTAAAGATATTACATGTTGGAGAAACTCTTACAAACTTTCTGACGTACGAAATGGCTATGTGTTTCAGCGACATTTCGAAGGTGACAAACGTCAAGGTTGTGTTAATGGTGGTGCGAGTGTGTGACAAACGTTCAGGTGATTCAAGTGTCCAAGTATTGAAGCAATCGTTCGTGTAATATTGAAGATATTACATGTTGAAAAACTCATACAAACTTTTTGACATAAATGTACACAGACGGATGTACGGATGGACAAATGGATGGACGGACGGAATTATAAAAACTATATTTGCACTTGCTGGTGTAGTCTAATAAATCCTATGTTAGGCTGTCCAAGATTTTCCAAATGTTTTTCTTCCAAATGAAGTTCCTTTCCAAGTGAATTTCATAAAAAAAAAAAAACTTTAGCCTTATCTAGTATACATAAAGGTAGAGGGCCAGTACCATATGGAGGACCAGTAGCCGAGGCAGGCTGCACAGCTGTCGTCAAATTTTTTAATATTTTTGATGAAAAAAAAAGCTAATAGGCCCTTAGGCCCTCGTTGGTGCTCTGATCCCATTGGATACTGGCCCCCTACCTGCAACAATCTTGCACAAGGCTAAATATATAGCTGGCATGGGCAAGGACGCTAATCTTGAAGGCTGTTGTCATGATTTAGCCCTGCCAACCCTTTTTACTAGATTAGCTCCCTGTAGCTACCTAGTATAGCAATCGGTAGAGATGGAATGTAAACTATTTCTACATTTAAAACTACCATTATGAGTGTCGAATTTGTAAATTTTCATTACTGAATTTTACTAAATTAGCACACGTAAACTAAAGAATAAAGCACACAGTCTGAATTCTTTAATTATATATTTACATTACAGTCAATGTTTTGTCCTACTGTCCCATTAAACGATAGTTAACTGAACTGTCACCAGAGGTATCGCACCAGTGTAATGGAAGGATACCTCGCAGACATTATGGCGACTTGTGAGGCCATATAAAGTTAATTTATTGAATATCATCCAAATTTTGGGAGAAAATAGGGCAGTGTGTGTGTCTTATTTTTTATTAAAAGTTGTTAGTAAATAGTGTTAACAAACAATAATTAATTATTTGTCTTCAAATATATTCAAATAAAAAATAATCTGGCATTACTGTTTAGGGGCGAGTGGGAATTATATACAGTGCATTAACTTTATATTGCCTCATGATCTCTAACAGAGTCGCCGGACACACAGGTTGAAGTAATGAACCAAGCTATATACATACATTAAATATACATAAAAGCATCACTAAGTGAGAGACAAAACTAAGCTAACATGTTTTACTCCATCTTATAACACATTAATGTGTATAGGAGTGAGTAAATAATTTGTTTAGCTTATTTTTTTCACTTATTGATGCTGTTTGTATACAGTCAAACTTGCACAAGCGACCACGTCTTATGCGACCACTTTCAATTCTCCCCGACCATTTGGCCTATATAATGACAGAGTATAAATGACTTTCCCTTAACGCGACAACCGGCCACTTATTTTGCAAACAAAAGGAATGGTCGTTTGTACTAATTAAACGACCATTAATTGACAGGATGTCACTTTCTCCAGGTGAAATTAGCCTCAAGCGTGTGACAAAGAAAGGGAACAAATCCCCTAGTCACTGTCAAAGTGTGAATGGTGCATTGTTTATGATTATTGACTTGAAACCTCGTTCTGATTCACTTTTTCCTTAGTGATTACTAAAGGGAATTAAGTCATCGTCGCTTAGCACATGGGAACAACAGGACTGGTCGCTTAGCACATGGCAAAACATCTGCGTATTTCACTCATTTAAAACAAATCATTTTGTTTGTTGTGTACAGAATACGCAAGCATCTTTATTTCTCCCAATTCCAATTTTCTTGACACATAACGATACTGGTATATACCGAACACTGCGTTAATAAATCCGGGTACTGGTATGTCCGGTTATATAGTTTAATATTCGGAATCAGGAAATCGCGAATATTAAACATTAACATAGAAATAAATACATTAGAATACTACCGGTAATGTTTACTGTGCACTTTTCTGAATTATTCAAGCTTTATTTTATCAAAACAGATGAAACAATTTGAATGTAAATAAAATCGCACAGCTGAAATCGCAAATAGGCTGTAGTGACTGCGATCACTTCGGACCAGACGTGTTTCGCCCCAGTGATTTTTACCACTCATTGACTGACAACCAATCCAGCTGATAGAATAATGATTTATTAACGCAGTGTTCGGTATATACCAGTATCATTAAGTGTCAAGAAAATTGGAATTGGGTGAAATAAAATGCTTGCGTATTTTGTACATAACGAACAAAATTATTTGTTTTAAATGAGTGAAATACGCAGATATTTGCGATTTCCTGATTCCGAATATTAAACCATATAACCGGACATACCAGTACCCGGATTTCCATTTTGTGTTTGTTTTTGTGTTAAGAGACCATTGTTCTAAGCGACCATTTTTGGTGTCTCCTTTGGGTGGTCGCTTAATGCAAGTTTGACTGTATTTAATGTATTTATAGACCATGATCTGCTGATTAGATTCAGCCGCTGATTTTTCGGCTCACATTCTTTCCCAGGCACAGAGAGTAAGATAGTAATGTTGGTTTATTGTCGTCGGTGCGATGGTGTAGGTCAATAATAATTGTTGTTTTTCATACACGTTGAAACGTTTGAATAGTAAATTGAATCTGTTGATGTAGCTGGGTGTCAGACATCACCATTGTGTGTCTTCATAAATGTTTAGTTAATACATCTTATTTACTTGAAAATATAATGGATTGATGGTGAACATCAATTTTAATTGTTAGATGATATAAGTTAGATCGGAAGAGTTTCGGGTGGGTATGCGAAGCCATGTACACTTCCATGTGTTTTCAAATTGATTCACGTAGTACAACAACAACGGCGTATCATTGAGCTCGCGTAAACTGTCTGACATGTGACACACATATTTCCGGTGTTGAGTGTCAAAATACAAAGAAAGGCACACTTTTTTTGTATACTTGTGTCCGATAATTATCAAAATATATGTAAAGTGTGCGAAGCCACGTACACTGACTGTATATTTTTGTCTGTAAATATTCTGTTCTGATTTTGGGATTTTCCTTCTTCCCTACACATGAAATATGTGATTTGACTCTGTTAACCGACCTTTTATGACTTTAGCCGATAAGCCATTAAACATCATTATATAAATAAATAATACTTATTAGTAATATTGTGGAGCTAACCTAGATTCAGTACTTTCAGTACTTTGATTTTAAAACCCAAGGACTGGTGGAGGTACACCATAGATGGAGAGCTATATGCTTATACTATAGACATGAATGGGAAAATAGACAATACACCCTTATAAACCAGTGTTTTATTCTGGAAGTCGGCGTAACTGATCACTAATGTCTGTTCCACGTTTTGCTGCAGACAAACTTTTAGCTAATAAACATATTAAATCTAAAAGATATTTAAATGCAAGTAATTTTTAATCAATAACAAAAAAGTAACCCTTCCATATTTTGTTTATTTGATGAAATTCCATCCAATATTGATTTTATTGATAAAAAATTATTTTCCTATGGGAATTTAACATGGGGGCTAAAAAAAAAAAAATGGGGAATTATTTGTTCCTTAAATTATGATATTATGAGTGAAACACTTACACTTACCTCAGGATTATCTCCCTTGTTAGTTCATAACTCACGCACTTGAAAAAGCGTCCCGTGAACCCAACTAGATACGGTATATAATATGACGCATCACCAGTCTAATCAGTTTTTCGACGGTGTTAGTGAATCTCATCCCTGAATGAAAGTCATCAATGGGGATGGTGGTGGCACACTCCTGCCTGCGATTCTCTTACCAAGAATTGCAATCCAGCGGTCCTTGAATTGCAATTCGTCCCCTCTGAAATTGCAGTCTATAATTGCAGTCCAATCGCGGTCCCGTTTTTGCGGTCATTCTTTTGCGATACCATTTGTGCGGTCATTCTTTCGCGGTCCAGTTTGTGCGGTCATTCTTTCGCGGTACTGTTTGTGCGGTCATTCTTTCGCTATTTGCGGTAAAAACTTAGCGTTACGAGTATATATACACCTAATTCTACTATTTATGTATATTTTATTGGATTTTAAATGGCTAAATACAGACAGGAAAATATATCTTTTCGTCAGAAAAAATCAACTATTTCGATTTTATTGCCGCATTGGTCAAGCAGAGCCGTCCGCTGGTTTGACCGCAGAGCGCAGCGTAAAGCGGTCATTCTTTCGCAGTTTAAAGAAAAAAAGGAGCATAAACTGCAATTAAAAGCAGAGCGCAGTGCTAACTGCGCTATAAGTATTGCAATTCCGCAACCAACTCTTTGGACTGCAGTCACATGATTGCAGTCCGATTGCGGTCCAATTGCAATTAATGGGAACGTGAATTGCAATCCTGCGCTCCAGGAATTGCAATTCGCCTGGTAAGAGAACCGCAGGCCACTCTGTAATAGGGAGGTAAGTGTAAGTGTTTCACTCATAAAATCATAATTTGAGGAACAAATTCCCCATTTTATTTCGTATCAACACTTACACTTACCTAGGAAACATACATCAGGATGATTCCAAAGCCTTCTTCACCCCTCATGGTGGCGGAATGACTTTCAACACCCTCCTCTGGTGCCGTCTTCTCGGTTCTGGATATACTTATGTGCTAGTTCAATACCCAAATATACATGAAGCACCAAACTGTGGTCTATACAAACACTACTTTGTGTCCTATACATTGCACTTCTTAGTGCTAAAAATCACTTATTAGTGTCCAACCTTAAAAGTCCCATATATATATATATACATATCCGTTCGTCTGACCAATACAAATTTCTCCCATCAAACTCGTCGGAAGAAAAAAACATTATTCCAAAACAGTGTTTGTTGCCTGCACATCTCTCATATAGAACCTGATAAATGTACTTTCCTGCGACCAGTCTGCTGCTTCCAAAATAACACGCATTGATGCTCCTTTAAACAGGGCCCAAGATGGCCTCCTCACCCAACGTCAGAACGTCGTGATTGCTGTAAGAAACACAGTTTTCCATGTTACACATATCAACGACGCCTCTCTCATAGGCTCAAATGGTGTTTTTTGTAACATTTTTAGAACACAAGGCAGATCCCATTCTGGCACCAGCCTTGTTTTGGGCGGTCTGGAATTAAATACTCCTTTTAACAATCTAATGATGTACGAGTGTTGCCCCACGGCTACATTGTCAACTGGTGGTAACACCGTGGACAACATTGACCTGTAGCCTGCTATGGTACTATACTGTAGCCCATTCTCAAATAACTGGGTAAAAATTCAGCACACTGATTCAAATTTGCATAGTACAGATCAATTTCCCGTGCACTACACCAACTATGGAACTTTTGGAATTTGACAGAATAGTCCTTTTGAGTACCTGATCGCCAAGAGGCTGACATGAGTTTTGTAATGTTTTCTGAAAAGCCTTTTGTTTTGAAACATTTGTTGATAGCAGCCATGCATTTAGACTGAACACCCCCGGATTTGGATGGTAGATTACCGACCGTGGTTGATGCAACAGTCTTTCTACCTCTGGCAGTTTTATGGGACAAGCTATCGACATTTGTAACAGACTCGTGTACCAGTGTCTCCTGGGCCACTGTGGAGCAATCAGTATTACTTGACACTGATACTGAGACATGTGCTGTAGTACTTAGGGAATCATGAAAATCGGGGGAAATGCGTATGCAATCATTAGATCCCACGAAATCAACAGTGCATCTGTCGCTAATGCCAGGGGATGAAATTACAAAGAACAAAACATCTGAGTTCTCCGATTGTGCACTGACGCGAATAGATCTATCATCGGATCTCCCCATTTCGCGAATATTTCCATAAGTCCCAAGTCTTGTAGCACAATTTCAAGGAGTGGGTCCCACCCTGCTTGTTGATCAGCTGAATAACTGTCGTGTTGTCGCATCTTATCAACACATTTTTCCCCTGTAATTTCCGTTTCTGGCCGGATTTCTTCTTTACAAGGAATAAGGTACTGTAAAAACCTTGTCCTATCTGATTTGCAGGTACAGGTTCTATTGCATGTTTGCGATGTAACTCTGTAACCTCGTTTTGTAAAATATGTGCGTTTTCGTTTGAAACAACAGTTTTCCGAATCCTGGTTTGTTTTGGATAAGTCAGAAATTCCATTTTGTACCTGTACTGTAGTGTTTTTAATACCCATTTGTCGTCTGTTATTTGTTTCCATTTTTCTACAAACCTTTGTAGACGACCTCCCACAGGTATCTGTTGGCAATGTACTAAAATGTCGTTGTAGTCAAGCTTGTCTATTTGTAGTTGTGGACCTACGAAAACCACTTTCCACATTTGACGTCCTGTCCCGCTGTTGTCTGCCATATGTTCGTCCCTGGCCCCTTGATCGACTGTAAGAAGTCCGTCTATACAGCTTCTCCTTGTCGTCGTCATACCATGGGCGCTTAGCCACGGAACTAGTAGTTGCTGGTGGATATCATCTCTTATATGGCCGATACGTGTCCACAGGTGGCAATAACTCTTTCAACTGCTGCGATTGGTCGCGACGTTCCTTTAATTTCACTTCCAAGCTAGTCCCAAACACGCCTTCATTTGACAATGGCAATTTTAAAAGAGGCACTTTAATATCCCTGACTTCACTCAAGTATGTGTCATATGTAGCAGCAAGTCGGTGAATCAAATGAAAGAATGTCCCACATCGCCCCGCTTGGTCCAATGCTTTGGTACTCATGGCGAAAATATCCCGCACCGTCTGGATTGCGGTGTCAATTTTAGGTGGTCTCTCCTCCAGATCTTTCAGTAGGCGTCCGAGTGCTTGTTGCATGTACGCACACAAAATGATGCTTATGCGAGATGCTGTATGACCTTGAAAAGCCACTTTATCTACCGTTTTGTAGGACTGTGTGTACAATGTCTGGTTCTTGCCAAATGTAGCCCTTGGTCCATGACGTTTAATCAGTAGTGACTCAACCATATTCTCTAAACTTGGAACCTTCAGATTTTTCATGAATTGGAAATGATGCTCTAGTGTTTTCCATGTAGGTGGACACCCTATCTGGTTCTGCACTGTGTCATGTGTTATTCATTCAGAGAGTCTATCTGTGCTTGATCTAAAATCAATCCGGATTTATTTCGGGATTTCCCCACACGTGCATCTTCTCCAAACACCTCTGCTAGGCCATCAGCTATTCCTGAGTCATCTGGTTTCGTTGTCGTCAAGTAACGGAAGAATCCTTCATTATCATGGATGTCATCGTGATGCAAGTCCTGCGATTCTGATGTGGTGTCTGAGAACAGCCGGTGATTGTGATGTCACACTGACAGTGTCATTAGCCTGTTTGTCTTTAGACAGCATTTCCATCAAAGCAGTCATTTTTTCATCCCAGGATGAAAATTTCTTGTCAATTCGTTTAGGCTTCTAGGCACTGGACGACGTGCTCTCCTCCGTGGTGCCACTGTTGTTCGATTGGCAGGGCCGACTCGTAACAGTCGCCCGTGGATCGCCTTTTTGCGATGGATGTGAAGGAGTGGCCTGCCGGAGAACTGCCCCGTCTTCTCTCTGGTTAGTGTTTACCCGAATATGGGCATCTGTCATGTTAGACATTAACAATTTGTATCATAGCCCAAAGACCTTCAGCATTATACACGCACCTGCTATAATTTCCAATACAAAGTTGTTGCTCTGTGTATCTAAAGGGGTGGAGCTTAGAATGTGGTGTAACTAAAGGGGTGGAGCCTAATTTAATGAGATGCCGTGCAATAATTGCCGTGCGTGTATCTGAAACGTATCTGAAACGTATGGGCACTTACACGCACGGCAATTATTGCACGGCTGTTCCTCTCAATGAAGGTACAGGTTATGACCACTCATTTGAACCCTCCTCTGAATTCGGGCCCACCTGGCAGCATTAACTCAAAATGAGGAAGATTTGAGAAACTTTATTCAATTAAACCAATGTACGATGTTTTCGACACTGTTCTAACGATGTAAGTTCCAAATATTCATTTTCCAACCCTATCGCTATTTGCGATAAAATGTCGTCGTCCGATTCCATTGTAGTTCACATATAAAAAACACAGCCTACAACTTTGTTCCATGAAATGAAATGACCGAATGATGTCAACAGGAATTGTGCCAGACAACGCGTATATGACGATAGCAACGGCCTTCACGATGTAAACATGGCAGGTGAAGGGACTTCCCCCCACCTGGCACTAGAATTTTGATTGGACCGTGTCAATTCCGTGGCAGGTCGAGCGATCAAAAACGGCTCCTGTCATTAATGAGCCGCGCCCACATAGAATTGCGCATGTGCCATTTTCCATATTTGGCAAATGATACAAATCAGTTAGATCATAAAATTGCACGTGCATTTGATTTAAACTCGGCCTTACTGCCTCGTTTAAATCAAATACACTTCCAATTTTATGATCTAACTATTACTTACATAGAAATATGCCACGTTTACAACTGGAAGTTTATGAACTCAACGCCGGAAGAAAAACTGATTAGACTGGTGACGCGTCCTATTATATATCGTATCTAGTCGGGTTCACGGGACGCTTTTTCAAGCATGCGAGCTATGAAATAAAAAGGGAGATAATCCTGACGTATGTTTCCTAGGTAAGTGTAAGTGTTGATACAAAATAAAATAAATTTTTTTTTATTAGTGGACCGATTTTCAAAATCTAGCTTTTGGTTCCTTAGTTACATCATTTCCAGGTTTCGGAGTCAATTTCCAAATTTTTTCATCTTTTGACTCCTCCCCCAGCGCTTCCTCCTCTTTTTCGCCCATGTTAAATTCCCATAGGAAAATCGTTTTTTCGCTATAAAATCAATATTCGATGGAATATCATCAAACCAAAATTTTTGGGGAGGGCGACTTTTTTGTTATTGATGAAAAAGTACTTGCATTTAATTTTTTTTTAGATTTAATGTGTTTAATAGTCAAAAGTTGGTCGGCAGAAAAACGTGGAACAGACAGTAGTCATGTGACCCGATATGTTTGGGGGTAAATCGATACATTTTTCTCTAAAATAAATCATGTTTATGCCAGAATATTTCACATTTAGAACTACGAAAATACTAAATGGTAATAAGAATATTTTTTAATGACCATTTAACATTATAAATCTGCATTTACATTTCATTTAGCGATTGGAATTTATTTGTTTGAAGCGTTCAACAATGATTAAAGTATATAGGAAATGGGTCACATTTCCCCCTATAACAAAATTGCTACCCCGCTCCATACCTCTCGCGATAACATATCGGAGGCCAATTATTGTAGCTAGTAGTATTATAAAGGCCGGTTCTGGCACAGATCTCCCCCTAGGATCCACCCCGCCCCCCTGGCGGCCCCCACCCCATTTCTGAACAATAGGGTTTCTGGCGCACCTCCTCCTAGGGCCTGCCCCACCCCATTTCTGCCGATGGGGAGCCCACCCCGCCAACCCCAGACACGCAGCCACAGACAGCATATTCGTTCTACCCCAATCAAGCTTCCTTCGGGGCACTCCCTGCCCCCTCAAAGAGAGCCCTCACCACCCTTGCCGGCCGAGCTACTAACAGGATAATACCTCACCCGCAAACAGCGTAGATACAAATGGGCAGGCTCGCAACATCCATGGACAACATACACATAGGGTGTGGTTTACAGAATTATGGTGGGTTACGCAGGCAAATCGTTAATTTACAAATAATGGTGCACTTACCTGATACCTCATTTCTCCCTGTAAGGGCTTTTCAGAACGCCTGCCAGGACGTTTATGGCTCCTAGTAGCTTAACTAGTGTGCCAGACAAACCGAGCGGGATTGCACCTAAATTAAGCGAGAGTCATAGACTAAATCGCCGGCCATGGTCAGCCGTATCTCTCTCTCTGCATCATTAGTCCTGTTCACATTCGCCCTCTAACAGAACTCTTCTTACTAGACATTGTCAAACACTCAAACTAAATCCACATCCATCTATTGCGTGTTTGAAAAAAGTTAGAATCTGCCGGTCATTAAATACTACTAATGATGCAAGACGATGCATAGGAATTATTAGAGACCCTTCTAGAGACTTCGATAGACTGTCAGTTTCCGTTTATCCTGATAAAAATATATTTACCTGACAAAACTTTTTCGAGCGGACAGATATTTTTTGCCGACTACACGATAAAATTTACAAGTAGACGAGATTACACGCGTTTACTTCCTACTAGGTACACACTATATGCGTTAACGAGTGTAAATATGGTCACTCAACTGTGCAGTTGTGTAGGTAGTTTATACTATACAGTGGAACTTTGTTAACCGGACCACCTCAGTGTCTCTCCATGGCATGGGCCGTACAAGAAAGTTATTACTATGTTGGTGAATCGCTGCCCAGGGTGCTCAATTGGAGCAGAAGCTATTTTATTACGATAGCTTAATATATCGCGTGAAATGGTCGGCGTTTTCATAAAGCGTTATGATCTGAGGGACACGTGCCACGCCACGGCTCATCTGGAATAGGGGGCGTGCTAGGAACCAGTGGTGGGAGCTCCAGATAGTCGGGCCGCCCGCACACGCAGGAGACCGTTACGCCTGCAAATCGCGGAGAAGGGCCTCTCTCTCTTCTTTGCGCCCCTGGAGCACAAGTTTTTTAACCTCATCATCTGCCAGAATCTGTAGGCGAGTAGCCGTGGTCCGGATGTCCTCTTTCAAGGCCTGGTACCTGTTCCATTCATCGCAGACCATCTTAAACTTGTCGTTCGACACTTTACTGTCTTGGATGGCCTGCGATATAATAGCGTCAATGCTATTTCTCTTGGTCTGTGCTACGATGGCGATGCGGTCATGCTTTCTGTTCTGGGCCTCAAGGCGCCGTCCTATCAAACGGCCCATCATACAAAGCAGTCCAGCCCCGGCCGCCACTGCGCTCAACGCCACACCCGACGCGGCTACGACGGTCGATAATAAAGAAACACTCCTCATGCCGCTCATCACTGACGTCGATGCGTGGGCCGTGTCGATACCGTCAATCGTATTCGTGGCCTGTCGATACTTTTTGGCGAGGCCAGCGCAGGAAGTCTCTTCCTGGAGAAGAAGACTCTGGTTCTCCACAATCCTGATCACCCACAGCTGTCTCGCCTGCAGCAGACCAGGATATAGTTTGCGGTCCATCATAAATCGAGCTCGATTAATAATGTCACAACATGCTCACTGGGTCGACAGTCTTGGTGACAAAGTTTATAACACTCCCCGCTGGAACTTCAATTGGTGTGGCGTCGAATATTGCAAATGCAGACCTATTCCCTTTATGTTTGGTAACTCCAGATATCTGTTCTATCCCGTTCCGCACCAGGTTCACACAAACTTCGCCGGCAGCATGTCCCTTAAAGTTCACTGAACATACCGACATTCAGAGAACCGTGCCGGACACCACCATGGTGTATCCCATATATCTGTTGTTCACATTGGTGCCAAATGAGTACTCGTAGTCTCCCTCCCAAAGTGAGCCCCGCTCCTCAGCCCAAATTGTAATGACCGGCTTTCTAAGTCCTAACTGCGATAGTTTAGAGGTGTGACTCCTTATGTCCCTGCGGTTCATGTGCGCAAGCAACGCGCCCTCCACTAGCTTTTTCATTTCAGGTTCAGTGACGGCAATGGCTTCGCCGCGGCAGACAGCAGAGCTGTCACCAGGCCTGTATTGTGATGTGACCTCCAGGATGAGAGAAAACGGGAACTCATGGTTGTCCAATGGTCGTCCGTTATCGTCCCGGACGATTATCTCTAATTCACAGATGTGCTTAGATAGTAAGCGTTTAAATTTGGGGTGGGAAAAGTCCACGCTTACGGAAGAAGTTATCACTTGCATGCACGATCTTGAGAAGGGTGCTAGGCGCTCCGTCCAGTGTGTCACGGGCTGGTCCGATGAACCAGGTCCGAACCCCTTACTGGCAGAGTATGATTTCAAGAAGCCGAGTCTTACGCCCAACCCGGCGTGATGCTTACCCTCGAGCCACGTTCGATCGTTAGGGTTGCCACCCCATCGGCTTTCGAAATTTTGTTGCTGGCACGGCCAGAAAGCTCCCAGGCAATGAAGTTCTGTAGGTCCCTAAAGCTCCACAACCCCTGAGGGAGCCTTACCCCCGACAGTCCTACCATCCCGCTCAAAGCCAAAGCCCTCGTTCTCTCCCACATTATACCAGCCAAACGTGAACGTGACCAATCGTAGGCCAACAAATCGCTCCCCGCAGGAATTATAGATTGACTGTTGAAGCCCTTGGTGTCCCCTTTGAACGTTTGTGAGCGTAGCAAACATAGCTTCATATGGCCGCCTATGTTTTAAATGCGGAGGCGCATTATGCCGTCGGGACCCATGCGGAGAAGCCCGTGTCCGTGTCCGGCAAAGCCGTGGTGTATGTTACCGAGACCAACAGCTTCGATGTCGCGTTCCCAGACATGCTCAAGGACTACACCAACCCACCTTTGATGGGCAATCCCGTCCTTAACAACGTAGCGCTGTTGGCGTGGAGGAATACGCCTATGAGCTGGTGGCAGAACTTGATCAACTACGCCATATGGTGTGCAACGACCGGTTGCAGCGTGTCGTTTGATCAGCATCTGTCCGTGCCCCCTCCCACCCACTCCTCCCCCGGCTGACGAGGGCTCTGTACCTATTCCAAGTATACTACCAAGCGCGGAGGATTCTCACAGAGATTAGCGCGCCCCTCCCCCAGGACAGGGCGTTCGCAGGCCAACCCATACGACCGCCGGGCGTACGAGTGGATATGCGCCGAATTCGGGGTCGACCCTGGCTCCGACTTCCGGCAGCGGGTGGACCACAGGAATGGGGGGCTGGGGGTGTTCAGTACGTTCGGGAAGCCGGACAGCCAGTACCGCATCTCAGCTGAACAAGCGCCACAATGTTGAAGTTTTATACTGAACGATGACACCGGGTTCACGTGCTCCGGCGTCGAGCAGCTCAATGACAGCATCTGGACATAATTATGGGCCCTCTTAGGCTCCCAGGCGCAGATGCGCATATTAGGCGATAGCACCGCTTTCGATGCCCAGAAGCAGTTCCTGGCGAACATCAAAGATGACATCTCCTCGCCCGTCGATATCCCGTCTTCGATCAAACACTATGAGGATGTCCTACGTTACAGGGCTTCTAAAATTTTCAGTTTGTCGGTTCTGGACCAGATTTTGAAATCTCAGACCGATTGAGATTTGCAAACTATACTTAAAATTTGGTCCGAAAATAAAACGAAATCCGGCTGCTATTTCCGTATCAACCATGTAAATGTACTGATGTTGACACCCAAGTAATGTCAATTTTATGACACATATCCGGGGCATATTCATATTAAAACATTGTCGGGTAATAAATCGTTGCGTGTTTGGTCGCCTTTCAACACACTACTCCCCATATCGATTTTTCATAACACGCACGTGGTAATTGTTACAGTTGAAGGTCTCGATAGCTGAAGAGATCATAGCGGTTTATAAATAGACTGGCTTTAGTGTATTTAATACTCGGCATTTCTGATGATTTTAAAATAAAATAAAGAAACCATGCACTGTGGTTATCATTGTTTGTAATATTTATATTACACATTTCATCCCCAAGTAACTGACACAGACTATTAAATATAAAGTGTGGAACTGCTATATTACGCTGTATTAGGGGTCATTTTTGGTATAAATGAAGTACGTACGAATGGCGCAGATCGTGATGAGACGGCTCGTGAATAGCCGGCTCATCGGGATCTACATTTTGCCTACATTTTGGTAAGGACAAAGGTACGTCTGTCATGTTAAAAGTGTTTATCTGCAATCCAAAATAAAACAATCAGCATTATGATTCGTTTAGAGCTGTCGTTTCGCAATTTTTCCGTCTTGCGAAAACATGCGAATCGTCTCCTAAAGAAATGAGAATCGTCTCGCCATCTCGCCTTCCGCTTTTTGAAATATATAACAAATTATAAAACGCAGGTAACGCAGGGCGACTTACCCTGTGTTACACACAGAAAATTCGGGTTAGTTTTGCTCATGCGTGTTGATGCAGATCGCGAAGCAAAAATGCGCGATTTTCCATCTGTGGGCGAGGTTGCGAAAAAGCAAGATTGAATATGATAGAATCGCGTGTTTTCGTCTCGCAATCTCGCGATCATACTTCGTTTTTTCGTGATCAACCTATGCTCAATACCGCGAGAATGAGAGATTGTAAAATGTCCCCAACAGGACATGTAAAAATAGTCTTAGGAGACGATTCTCATGTGCTGCTGAAACATGCTTTTTTTAAGAAGTAGAACAAATGTGATCAAACACCAATAATTCTTGACAAAAAGCAACAACATGACAAAAACCTGATAATCGTCGTCTTATGTGCTACCAATACATGTTTATTGGTGGAAAGACATATTTCGATATGTGTTATTTGTTACTGCATCGCATCGCCGATTTTTGCCTTACCTTTTTTTCGTGCATTCTGCACCTCCTCCGAAAATAAATTTTGATGTCATAAAGTTATGGAATAATTATGTACGAAAGATAATTCCAGAGCCAAATCTTACTAAATAAAGTACTATTTTATTCCATGCGTGATAGTGTCCCGAAATTGATAAATATGTATAAGTAATTGATCGTAAATGTGTGTCTCTCTTGACATCGCGTCGGCGTGTATCAGGTCAGATCGGCACGACTTTGTAGCCTTTGATGTCTCGCCCTCCACACGTCAGTCAGTAATGATTACAACCGCACGTACAACGTGATCGGACAAAACCGGGCTTATTGTATATTATGGGACGAGCGAATACCAAAACGTGTTCACCATCAGTAATAAAAAAAGAGAGATTGTAACGTGTCCCCAACAGGACACGTAACAATCGTCTTTGGAGACGATTATCATATGCTGCCAAAATCAGAATTTTTCAATGTAAAATTAGTTTCTGTGAGTATTTACCTGTTATATGTTGCTATGTAGCTTCTATTGGGGCTACCCATTCCGAATACAATTTATTGACCCGCATCTAGTCCCCACTTACACCTGTCCCATCCCATATCGACCACGCATGCGCGCACGGGAGACTTCCTCTTTGCGATGGAACAAATCTCTCCACCTTGCGGGGTGGAAGGCGTGAGTTACAGTGCAGTCTCCGTTTTTGTTCCACCGTAGACAACACTTGCAAACTCAACGCGAAGGCAACGCGAACGCAACGGTTTGCTGTAGCGTTGTATACGTTGTTTAAACGTATAATACGGTTCGTACACGTGTAATACACATTGTCAAACCGTTTAGTTTAAAAGCGTTGTATACGTTGTTTAAACGTATAATACGGTTCGTACACGTGTAATACACATTGTCAAACCGTTTAGTTTTAAATACGTTTAGCTTCAAGGCGTATAACACGCTTTGGCGTATACATATGTAGCGAGGTGAAAGAGTTGAAACGTGTACAACGCTTTACCTGGAAGCATGTAGCTATATGAAAGCGTTGAAGCGTGTACAACGGTTACACGTTTTAACACAAATACCTGTTCGGCCCCGATCTCTTCGAGGCGTCCTTGTTTCGTCCCTTTTAAAATATCGCGAATACATACCCTCAGATCGAGTTCAAAGTACATCGGCGGTGTGATTTAGCACTTCAATTGATCCCTAATCCCTGATGACTAATGAGTCATGCTTTTAACACGACAGATGTACCTTGTCGTTTATCAAAATGTTTGAGAATTGTAGATCACGTGAGCCGGCTCATCAGGATCTGCGGCATTCCTACGTACATTTTATATACACAAAAATGACGCCTAATACAGCGTAATGTAACAGTTCCTAACTTAATATGGAATAGCCCGGGCAGATAGTCCGTGTCAGTTAATTGTGGTTAAATATTACGAACACAGATAAACACAGTGCATGGTCTCTTTATTTTATTTTAACATCATCAGAAATGGCGGAGTCTAGGAACTCTCGTATTATCTTTACGCTGAAGCCAGTCTATTTCAGTCACTAATCCGCTATACACCTGTCCCACGCGTGTGTTAAGATTAATCGATATTTGGAGAAACTGAATACACAGCGAGCTGCACACTGGTTTAACACGGATATGGCCCGCGGATATGTGTCATAAATTACTTGGTGGTCAAAACCGGTAAATTTACAAGGTTTATAGCGAAATAGCAGCCGACTGGCAATTTTTCTCGGACCGATTTTTAAGACTAGTTTTCAAATCTCAATCGGTCTGAGAGTTCAAAAATCGGTCCAGAACCGGAAAACTGAAAATGTTAGAAGCCCTGCAGTGAGTCTAGAAGTATATACACACACGAAGAACGATCAGAGCATGCGCATTCTACGCGATACAAGGTTGGCATACCAAAACGTGTAATGCGTTAAAACCCGTGGAAACGTGTTATACGTATAACACGGTTTCATCTGTACAGTGCTGTGTACATGTAGATGCGTGTAACCGTTCGTCAAAGAAAGCGTTAAATCGTTTAAACGGTTTACCTTAGCGTTGTATACGCTTACAACCGTTGTATACGTTTACAACCGTTGTACACGGATTACACGCTTTTGAAACTCAATACGTTGTTTACAACCGTTGTATACGTTTACAACCGTTGTACACGGATTACACGCTTTTGAAACTCAATGCGTTGAACACGGTTTGTTCGACTTTCGCGCATGCGCAAGAGTGGGGAAACGCAACGCATGGCCGAAAACGTATTACACGTAGACGACACACGGTTTGAAACGCAACCAACGGAAACTCCACGGATACGCAACGCACAACACTTTGTACACGTATAAACCCGGAACATTTTGACAGAAACAACTGTAAATACATATAACAGGTAAGTACTCACAGAAACTAATTTTACATTGAAAAATTCTGATTTCTGTATCATACTTCCCTGTTGCTAGAATTTGTCTCCAAGGCGGGAAGGTAAGGTGATACAGAAACCAGAAAAATAAATTAATTCGCTTTGTGAATACTTAACCTAGGATCAATAAATTGACTCACCATCAACTTGTAGAAAACTCCCAGGCACCGTCCCAGGCACCGTCTTGAGCAGCCCCCCCCCCCGCACCCCCCTTTGTTCGCTCCCAGAAGATGACTGAGCCACTTTAGTACCGCCAGCGAAGTCTTCTGGTCTGCTTGAGTACTGTCTCCAGTTGCAGTTTCACACGTACTGAATATATGACTAACTCATAGCATGTTAGCGTCATGTCATCCACAATGTTGTGCCTCACATATAAGACTCACAGTATCTACACTGACCCTTGACCATGTACACAAGTCTCTTAAAGTTCTAACCCACATCATTCACGAATAGTAATGCTAACATCAATCCACATACTATCAATAATTACAATACATAGTATTCATGACCCTGGATGAATGATTATGTCTGTTTTCGAGTGTCATGATAAATGGTACTGTTAGTGCACCGGAGCACAGGGAACTCCCCGGTACCCTCTCCGGACCTCACAATCATTGGTAACAACTCACAACTGTACACATTATAGTAAAATCTGTATCCAGACTGACATTAACTAGTCATGTGCAATCAAGAAAACAATTTAGAAAACTTTACGAAAACATAACTCGAACTAGCTGATAGCTAGATCGTTTTGTACTGCCAATGTTACAATACCAATTTGTTATCCTGGACTGGATACACAGTCAGACAGAATAACAACAGGCTCAAAAGTGAGCCTTTTACACATATTGTTTCCCACCCGCGACAACCCTGCCAGCCGCGACTAAGGGACCTAATGTGTAAATATCTGCGCTTTGCTGATAACTGTTAAAAAAGTGGAATGAGACTTCCAGGATGCCGCTTCCATTATGTTATCCAGTGGCACTCTATTGAGGAAAGCCCAGGAGGTAGATACTGCTCTTACCTCATTGGCTTTGACTTTTAACTTTCTGAGTGCCTTAACCGAAGTGGATCGATATGCTCTGTGTATCGCGAGAGATATCCATCTGGAAACCGACGCTTTGGATAGATACCTACGCATGGAATAAAAAGTCACTTGCGCCTACCTCTCATTGGTTTAGTCATTGAGATGCAGTGCTGAATTGTCCTGACTGGGCATAGTGTGTTTTCCGTCGCGGATAACTGACCCGATTTGGACAGGGCTTAGATCACGAATGGTCGGCGATGCTTACCTGGGACCTGAGTTTCAGCAAGGAAACCAGCTTCGCAACAAGAGTACCATAATGGAATCATTAGCAAAAACCAGATTCTGGTCATCCATGGACAGGCCGTGTAATTCCTGCCTCCTTTTCGCCGAAGCGAAAGCGAGGAGGAACACTGTCTTGACTCACCAGTCAAGGAGGGAAGCTGTGACATGGGCTCATACGGAGCTTTGGCTAAGGCCCATAGAACCACTGTTAGATTCCATTTAGGGGTAACTATTCTAGCTACTGGTCTTTCCCTAGTGAAGAACGAAATCATCACCGATAAACTGGGGTCTGAACCTATGTTACATGTCGGCGCTGAACTGAACTTGAAACAGCTGGCCAACGCCGACATGTATCCCTTAATAGTCGACGCTGATGATTTCCTGTCATCGAACAAATACCTAAGGAACTGGCCCACTTCGCTCACATCTGGACTGACTGGATTAATTTGCCTTTGCTTACACCAATTAACCCAGAACCTCCATTTGCTGTAGAAGAGGGACTGATTGCGAAAATTTGTCCTTTCTGATTCCATTCCTGATAGCCTCCAGGCGTGAATGAGCGGATTCGCATGAAGTGTTTTCCATGCATGATGTGACAGAAGCTTGGGAGACACTGGAAGGACCATCGGATGGTCCACTAGAAGTTCCAGTATGCTGGAGAACCAACTCGTCGTTGGTCAGCACGGAGCAACTTGTGTGACCTGACAGTCTGATTGACAAATTTTCTGCGTCCAGTACTGGAGACACATACATTGGGAGCTGATTGTTCATCCTGGTCGCAAACAGATCCAACCAGGGGTGGCCCCACCTGTTGATTACCGCGTTGGCCACCGTCTTCGACAGTGACCACTCGGTAAGAACTGGTGAACCCCCCTCGACAGGTAGTCCGCAGTACATTGGAACTTCCCCGCGATGTGTCTCGCCTCCTGTACTATGCCGTTCTGGTGACACCAGATCAGTACAGTAATCTGTGGTCAACACCAACTCCGGATCGAGAATTGACATTGGGACCCCTGAAGATACCATGTCCTCTGAGCCCAGCGTCTGGGATGATGCTTGAAGTCTCTCGACAGCGGTATCAACCTGTCCAGTGGGTGATAGTGCGGTCTCCAGTGGAAGAGCAAATATATCTGCAGAGGTCGTAAATGTAGACGACCTAGACACAATATATCTGCCACTGAGTTCAAGACCCCCAGCAGTGATAATAGCTCCCTGGCTGGTAGTTGAAGAGTCCCAACCACATGATCAGATCCCAGAACACACGCAGATTTAGTAGCAGTGTGTCCCTGGACTGATCGTGCAGGAGCCAGTCGTCCAGGTATTGAAGTATTGCAATACCTCTCCGTCTGGCTTCTGCCGCGATTACCTCCATTAGTTTTGTGAACACCCTTGGAAGGGTAGAACACAAAACTGATATACCCTGCCTTCCGACTGAAAGTGTAGAAACTTTTTGGATGCAGGGCACATCGGTATATGAAGATAATCGTCCTGTGGGTCGATGGAGACGGCCCAATCGTTGACTCTTATAGTTCGTCGTATTGATCGAGCAGTCTCCATCTTGAAATGATCTGTTTGGATGAATAGATTCAACATAGACAGATCTAATAATGGGCACAGCTTGCCGTTTCGTCTTGGTACAACGAAAAGCCTGCTGTAGAAGCCCGGAGATTGTCAATCTTTGATGCGTGTAGCGCCACCTCTGGGAGCCCAACCCTGTTGGGGCGGCATAGGTGGTATGGGTTGCTACCCGTTCCCTTACTCGCTGGATTAGGAGAAGGGGAGGCTGAAGCTGCCTGCTTATGTCCCCCTTTCCTGCCCGAGTTGTGCTTCTTAGAAGCGAACTACTTGGCTGAAGAAGCCATGGATAGTCTAGCTAACTGCTGACTCTGTCTTTTTGCAGCATCAGCAGCAGCCACCTGAGAACATCTGTCGCCAAACAGACTCGTAGCCTGAAGGGGTGCTTCCCGAAGAAGATCCCTTCCCTGTCCCAGAAGAATGGACGATGTCGCTAACGTGGAGTCCCTCTTCGACAGAACGATGTCTGCCGACATAGTCAGAGCCGTAGCCATAACATGCTTCGTAGCTCTGGCTGACGACTGAAACAGTGACTCCAATGCTTTGGTGTCACCCACCTCAATGGCCGCTCTGGCCTTGCCCAAAACAAGTCCGTGTGAGAAGCCCTGGATATAAGAGACCTCGCTCATGCATCTAAGAACTCCAACCGTGTGTCTGGCGCCTTGGGGAACGAAGTCTTGGATACTCCCATCCTCTGAGCATCCTTGTCCAAGGCCAGATACTTCAGGGGCAAGTTTCTGTATGCAGAACATAATACTTGAGCCCTTGATGTGCCAGAAAAGTCTTGGGCCTAAGAGATCCAACCTTTTTGGGGTCAAATCCCTATGCCCTGTTCAAGTCCTCTAACAGAGTTCCTACTCCGGGGGACTGAGGCAGTCAGGGCATCTCCTTGGGAGCAGTAACCGAGTCTGCGCAGGTTGAGCAGGACAAATATCCTGAGGTAGTTACTGGTATACCGAATCTACTGCCTCTACTGCTACTGGAAGACGACCTAGACCTAGTTCTCTCCCTTCTAGACCCTGATCTACCCGTCCTGATCGGTGAGTCTAGTGCCTTGTCTAGTGCCTCTTTGATCTCATGAGCCTTCAGAACAGCTTCTTGTTTATGGCGGAGCACGGTCTGTGCACTCCTCATTATCATCAGGGCTGTCTTTTCGAAGTTGGATCTTAAGAGCAAACTGGAACTTGACCCCGTTGAGAGCCAGGATCTCATCTTTGAGTTTTTGGCGAATCTGAGGGCGCACACCCTCCAGGAAGGTTTTTGGAGCTGGATGCCCTTCAGACATATCCATCTGCCAACCCCGCAGGTAATTCCCTATTACCCAGAGGGTCTGCCTGGCGCCTGGCCCATGCTTCCTCCTTGCAACATCAAACAACTCTAGAACCTCCTTCTGGTAGTACTGGGTTGTTCGGAGCGTATTTAAGGGAGTAAGTGGGTCAAACTCCTCGGCAATGGCCTTGCGTTTCCCGTGGATGCTTGTCCGAGGTTTCGGGGAAGGTTGGTGCTTCACCGCTCCTGGGATGGGCTCATCCATGATGTTCTTAACAACGTCATGGAGAGGCTCGGGTGCCTGCATTTCAGCGAGTAGCTGATCGATGTATTCATTCTGAATGGAAAGATATCTCTAATAGGAAATTCTAAGGGATCTATTGCAGCCAGACGTCGAAACTCATTCTGGAGGACCCGTTGTTTTCGCTGCCCGTCATTCACCTTGTCTTTCTCATATCCGCAACCCTAGCACAAAAGTAATGGTTCATAACACCCATTTTACATTTTGTGCAGGGCTTTGTGCCGTCACCTTTCCGAAGCCGGGCAAGGTGAACTTTAAAACACTCTCCCATACACCTCTGAGCGCAGATGGGGTGCAGGCCCGCCAGGGGGGTTGGGCGGGTCCTAGGGGGTAAACTGTGCCAGAACCGCTATTGGTCAGAAATGGGGTGGGGGCCCGCCAAGGGGGTGGGGCGGGCCCTAGAGGGAGATCTGTGCCATAACCGGCCTTTATAATACTATTTAGCTAGATTTCCCCTTGCGCTTCTCAACAGGGGAGATAATTATAATGTGCAGGTGTGCGAAATGGACGGAGTCCGACTTCCAGAATTGCAGAAGGAGCTCAATTTGAAGGTATCACTTGAATACAATGTACCATTACGATGGTGTCGTCTAATTCTGTGCACCTAAGGCTTTCCAAACAAATTTAAATGTCATTAACATTCCCACATTCAGTCAAAATTAACTGAATATTCAACGAAGTTCAAAGAAGTCTGTAAATTGTGTGATGTATGACATCACATGCGTGTTTGCAATGTCACATTAAACTTGAATGGTGTTAAACTTGAAGCAGAACTATCCAATGACGCCTTGACAGGTTAGTTTCTCAGTAGAACAGTTAAGTTAGTAAATAAGACAGCTATTCCATCAGCAGCATCTGGGGATTTTACACATGTGGACTATATTCTGATAACTTTTTACCATACTATCCGAATGTGATAAAATTGTGCCGCAGTGTAGCAATTACTCAGCTTGTTTATTCCAAAATCCACGGCTAAATTTGATGTGAATTACGCATTAGCAAATGCACAGAATTAGCCGAAATGACAGTACACACTCAATTGTGACGAAATAAGCCAATAAAAATGCAGACAATCTCCTGCAGACAATCTCCCTTTTTTCCAAAGAAAATTTGTCCAAAAAAAGGAGGAAATAGAGGAGATCTACATGTAGCAGAATCATGAAATAAAGGAGATTCTTTGAAATAAAGTAGACGTGGACACACTGAATAGAACGTTTTGACCTTGGTATGTTTTGAGGTTAGAGGATACCAAATGGCGCGAAATCGCCCAGGGGGTATGCATAAGTAGTAAACAAAATATACTGTGGGTGTTTTTAGGTCAGACACAGTTTGCTTGCAAATCTTGATTCATTACTACCCAGTTTCACTCGAGGAACATTTTGGGGTGCTATTAACACCAGTTTTCGGCATATTTGTAGCATTTATAAGAAAACACTGAACCTGTTGGTCACGTGATGTAAACAGAGTTTCCGTGGCCAAAAAATGTAAACAATATTGGGGGATATGACGAGGTTGGACTTTTCTTTCTTAGGAGTAAGTGAACCTATTGTTTAATTCATGCAGAACCAATACAGACTGGCTGCAGGTCATGTACAAGTAGGTCCCACAGCATCCATACGAATAGTGAAAGTAGGAGCGACTGGCCTTATTGGATGGCATTCGGTTAAATTATATAGTGAAACTATTTGGTGTTGTCTAACCTATAAGGTGGGCCTAGGCCCTTTGTGAGATTTTTTTTTTGTAGAATTTGAAGTTGGAAGTTTATGTTTCTTGTAGCTATGTCTCTGTGAACATAATTAAAAGTTACTGCGACAAGAGTAATCGTGCGAACTCCGCGATGCAACATATTGTGTTCTTTTCGTATCGCAGACGGACAATTATAGCCTTCAAAATCTTGATTTCTCAGGTTTATTTGTCAAATATAATATCCCAGTGTATGTAAATTACTTGTAGGTGATTGGGCTTGGAAAGTGACAGTAATATACAGTTCGGGAAAGTGGCGCAACATCGCGACACTGTTCCAAAATTTGCCAAAATTAGGCGTAAGTGTATTGTTTTCGCATATCGGTATAGTACCAATACACTAGTACTCAGAAAACATTATTTTTCGTTTTCTCCTGTGTCATAAAGCAAATTTCTTGACTGACCGTTCCAAGCCAGTACCCTTTTGTCTGTCGACCATTCCAGAGTTTCATACATGCAGGGTTCAATCTAGACAAACATTTAAGGAGAAGTGACTCCCTCCAGGCAAAATAGGGAGAAGTGAGGGGAAATTAGGGAGAAATGATCAAAATCATATTTTCCCTGATTTTTTCTCTTACTTATAAGTTAATTATATTCCGCAGGTACTCTGAAATTTGTGTCAACTTTTTATGTTATTTACGAAAAATATCAGTTTTTGTAAATAACTAAACAAAAATTATGAAATATTCAGTGTTTGTAAATATAAATTATGAAATATTCACATGTCGTGTGTCGAGCCATTCAATTAATACCCTCGCGTCAAAATATTTTCATGTTAACCCTTAATATGCTGAATTAAATTGTCGTCTGCTGCTCATATATTAGTGTTTCCCCGGACTGAAAAATGGGCAGGGCGCTCGTTGAAAAAAAGGGGCACTTTTATCACTAAAAAAAAAAAGATCTCTAAACAGAAGACATAAATAAACCTGGATATTGGTACGTCCGAATATTTGGTTTATATAATGGTACCGTATATTGCTATAGCCATAGGTCTACCTGCGCCATAGGTCGAGGCCCTAATGGAGCAAAAAATATCAATCTCGGGCCATGTCGCGGCCATAATTCGACTCCCTGTCTTCAGAAACTGAACATCTGTCGGCTATTGGGTGAAAGTGAAATTAGGACGGACGCACGGTCGGACGCACGGTCGGGCGCACGCACGTCAAGCGGGCTCGACAAAAATCGTGTTTGAAACATTTAATACATTTAATACACACATGCTCTTCGATGCGTTCTCATAAATTGGCTGTTACGTGAATTGGACACACAAGATAAAATAGTTAATAAAGTTTAAAAATGGTAACGTTTAACCATAATTCTGGTGTACCAGCATACACAGACAATTATTAACTGTTAGGGAAGCAAGATAATTGTATTTCTGTCAAGTAAATAACGATAATATCAATTAGCCAAAACTATAAAGAGGTAAATGGAACAGCCAATTGCCAGCTGATCAGGTTAATGACCGGACAATGTTTGATTTTGGGAGTCTGAATTGACAGGTAATGTGTGCAGTGCTTTTCTTATTTGTGGCTGTGGCTGGAGAAGTAGGGCTTATATAGGAATTATGACCAGTATAGCTCTTGGTTGTATACATATATAACCAAACTAAACAGCGTGATTTTTAACACATCATGTTATTTTGTTTCGCTTTTTTGTGCCTTTTTAAATACGATCGATCCCGATGGGAACAAAAATATCACCATGTCATCGGTGTGCGTGGATAGTGACTGATTTGTCGGCATCTTCAGATGGCAACTGTCATAAATATTTGGTGACGCAAGACCCTAATGGACCCACACAACACGTCACATTGGCGTGTGTGGCTAGAAAATCAATATCTGGTAACACGAGGCATGTGGCAGCTGTGTATTGCGCCTAATCGGATATTCGTTATCATGGTTATTGAGGTATGTAACTTCACACGTCACACCAATAAAACAGTGGCATGTTGTGTATTATTTTGGGCATTCGGAGTGTGGATTGAGACAATTAGAGGCGGATAATTACGAGAGTTGTCAACACGAATTGAACTTCTCCTTGCTGGACACATAGGGCGACTTGGGCGGAAAAAAAGCGTTATACCCAGCAGCCTTTGTCGTCTATTATCTAAGTTCATGCAGCCTTTGTGGGCCGTCTACAGTCTGCTTTTGTCGTCTATTTTCTAAGTTCATGCAGCCTTTATGGGCCGTCTACAGTCTGCTTTTGTCGTCTATTTTCAAAGTTCATGCAGCCTTTATGGGCCGTCTACAGTCTGCTTTTGTCGTTTATTTTCTAAGTTCATGTAGCCATTGTCATACATTCATTCAGCTTTTGTCGTCTAGTTTCTAGTTCCTCATAGCTGTGGTCCCTCTAGTCACCATTTGTTGACACTTTGCTATGTAAATTAAGCATTTGTCTTACCCTAGTCAGGTATTAACATAAATATTTGTTTTATAACACTTACATCACGTACATATAATTTCTAAACGTAAATTGTTCATCCGTGATGCCTCGTAATTAGGCATCCGTGCATCTACTCCCGTTTATCAGCACATAAACCCTGTTTAAATTCATGTCGTTGAATGATCATTTCTTTTATTTGAATAATAATGTAATAACGGTAACCCATGAAATTTAACGGCATTGTTAAACTATATTTTAATCTGCGTTAATCAGCCTTTGTCGAATTCAGCGCTGAGCGTCTGCCCAGCCCGATCGGCTCAGGTGCACGATAATTTACAAAAACATGCATGTTTGTTTTTAGTATTGCATTATTGGTAGGCGACCCATTTCCGGCCAAAAATCACATTTTTTTCGCAATAATTTTAAAAGTTTACATCTGACCGTGATTTTTCTCACATTAACAAATACGTCGGCTCGCCTTACATAGAATAATACAAGAAACGAGGCAAAGCCACGAAGGCCAGGTTTTTTCCAAGCATGGACACTTGGATAACATAATTATACCCACTTTTTGTAGACTAGATGGCCGTGGCCTGCATGTCGCGCCTTGGGGCGAGGCATGGACACTAAAAAAATAGATATAGTAGATGGAAAAACTTTAACGAAAAAACTTTAACCGGACACACGGACGTACGGACGGACGGACGTATGCCAAAATGCTGACGATATCGCGCTTTCCGCAAGCGGGTGCGACAATGATGATAAACACCCATGTGAAGTATCAAGGTAATGGGTGAAGCAGTTGCAGAGATATAGTACACAAAAAAAATTTAACAAATAAATTCAAAGTAATTTGACCTTCACATTGCGCACAGGGGCCGCACAGTTGGGGGTTAGAGTGAAAATATGGATGATGATAAACACCCATGTGAAGTTTCAAGGTAATGGGCGAAGCAGTTGCAGAGATATAGTATAAAAAAAAGTTTTAACAAAAAAGTTTTAACCAAAAAATTTACCGGACGTACGTTAAAAAGTTAACGTTGAAAATGGCTAAGTCAATTACGTAGAAATAATAGGTGAAGGTAAAAAAATGGTCACATGTTGGATAGTTGTATGTGGTAGGCACCCCTTGGTTATGAAGCTGTGAAAGTTTGGTGGTCCTAGGTGGTACAGTACCAAAGAAATGGACTTAAACACGAAAACTTAACATTGTAAACGCGAAAACTTAACATTGAAAATGGCTAAGTCGACAGCGCGGAAAAAATGGGTCAAATTCAAAACAAGAAACGAGGCAAAGCCACGAAGGCCAGGTTTTTTCCAAGCATGGACACTTGGATAACATAATTATACCCACTTTTTGTAGACTAGATGGCCGTGGCCTGCATGTCGCGCCTTGGGGCGAGGCATGGACACTAAAAAAATAGATATAGTAGATGGAAAACATTTAACGAAAAAACTTTAACCGGACACACGGACGTACACATGTTAAACATTAGCCACATAAAACGATTTTTAGCCACATAAAAGGATTTTTTAGGTGGCTAATTGTAACCAACCCTATCCTTTACCAAGTCCATAACCCTGTGGGGCTAGCCACATAAGTACCCTAATGTGTGCCCGGACGGACGGACGGACGGACGGACGGACGGACGGACGTTCTTACAGTACAATACTTATGTGGCTTATCACATGTTAAATATTAGCCACATAAAACGATTTTTAGCCACATAAAAGGATTTTTTAGGTGGCTAATTGTAACCAACCCTATCCTTTACCAAGTCCATAACCCTGTGGGGCTAGCCACCACTAATAACCCTAATGTGTGCCCGGACGGACGGACGGACGGACGGACGGACGGACGGACGTATGCCAAAATGCCGACGATATCGCGCTTTCCGCAAGCGGGTACGACAATGATGATAAACACCCATGTGAAGTATCAAGGTAATGGGTGAAGCAATTGCAGAGATATAGTACACAAAAAAAATTTAACAAATAAATTCAAAGTAATTTGACCTTGACATTGCGCACAGGGGCCGCACGGTTGGGGGTTAGAATGAAAATATGGACGATGATAAACACCCATGTGAAGTTTCAAGGTAATGGGCGAAGCAGTTGCAGAGATATAGTATAACGAAAAAGTTTTAACCAAACAATTTAACCAGACGTACGTTAAAAAGTTAAGGTTGAAAATGGCTAAGTCAATTACGTAGAAATAATAGGTGAAGGTAAAAAAATGGTAACATGTTGGATAGTTGTATGTGGTAGGCACCCCTTGGTTATGAAGCTGTGAAAGTTTGGTGGTCCTAGGTGGTACAGTACCAAAGAAATGGAGTTAAACACAAACACTTAACATTGTAAACGCGAAAACTTAACGTTGAAAATGGCTAAGTCGACTGCGCGGAAAAAATGGGTCAAGTTAAAAAAAAAGTAACATGTTGGATAGTGATATGTGGTGGGCACCCCTTGATTATGAAGCTGTGAAAGTTTGGTGGTCCTAGGTGGTACAGTACCAAAGAAATGGACTTAAACACGAAAACTTAACATTGAAAACGCGAAAACTTAACATTGAAAATGGCTAAGTCGACTGCGCGGAAAAAATGGGTGAAGTTAAAAAAAAAGTAACATGTTGGATAGTGATATGTGGTGGGCACCCCTTGATTATGAAGCTGTGAAAGTTTGGTGGTCCTAGGTGGTACAGTAACAAAGAAATGGACTCAAACACGAAAACTTAAGTGATTGTGGACGTCGCCCGCCTGCCCGCCCGCCCGGCTTTCGCCAATCCAATAGCCTGGATTTTTTTCTCAAAAACCCTGGCTAATAAAATTAATTAGTATAGTGGGAGGTAACTGCTGACAATGGGGCCTGAAAAGGGGTAATTAAAATACAGGAGGAGACCCATTTTT
This sequence comes from Conchocele bisecta, assembly GCA_029237695.1. NCBI lineage: Eukaryota > Metazoa > Mollusca > Bivalvia > Lucinida > Thyasiridae > Conchocele > Conchocele bisecta. The sequence goes on from CM055273.1 coordinate 11,895,092, forward strand.
CCGGACACTAGGATTTTCCGCGATATTTACTTTTTGTTAAGCTAAAACTGCAAAATTACAGTGAAAGTAATTAACATTGTATGGTATTGATCAAATGATAGCAATTAATGCATGTATTACTTCGAAGATACTGTAAATTCCTTTATTCTGTACACTTTGCCTCTTTTCAACACAAGCGCCCGGTCCCGATAATCAAGTTCATACGTACACCGTGTACAATCGGCTGCTTGGGGAGCATGATAAAATCGGCCAGTAAACTGTTCTCAATTAATTTGATAAATACGGTGAGGAGGAAAGCATGTTGCTAAATGATTTAAAATACCGTGAGAATGCCCCATATACGGCTTCGTAAACAGTGTAGATAATAACCAATCTACCGTACAACCAACGGAAATTGCGCATAAATGATGTTCGCCGAACATCCATGACCGTACCGATTTCGATCACGTTATACCATATCGTTCAGTTGAATAAACATGTAGATGTGTTCACAGACTTGTTGTTTGAATATTGAAACTGTGTGACCATGGTCTACACGGTCTACACTGTTCACCATTTTATCAATAACTTCGAGACCCTCCCAGACTAAAATTTGTAACGAGTATTCTCTCATCACGTTATCCAACATCCTGCATAAAAACATGTATATTTGCCTCAAAATGCATTATTAATACATAGATGTACATGCAGAAACTGAAAAACGCAGGTCTATTTATAGTAGCACGGACATGTCAGCTATACGATCGCATTCTTATGGTGGCCTCGTTAGGGACAGTTCGTGTCTTCATGACTACACCGCGTAGAAACGATAATTAAAAGCCTCAAATTTAATTTCCTCGCCGCGAAGGAACGTATATTTACGCCTCTAAATATGTGTTCCTTCGCGTTCACCTTACATTTCATTTCTATGTCATGAAAGAACGATGATTAGCGCTCCTGCACGGCTTAGAAGCGTGATTTATTTTTTGCTGATGATAAATAAAATGGTGTTATCGATTCAGTTGATCTATCTCATTTACGGTGCATGCAGCGAACTTAATTATACATATATATTGTATTTCTAAGACCCAGTGCCTTTAATCATCGTTTTACTCAGCGTAGAAACTAAGGAACGAAACTAAACATTACCGTTTTAGCTTCTTCGAGTCGATAGTCGAAGGAACGAATATTTAGAGGAATAAATGTACGTTCCTTCACGGACTGGAAACGCAAGTTAAGATTATTACTTATTGTGTGTACGCAGCATAGAAACAAAAAAATAAATGTCCCTGCCGAGCGACCATGCATACTTAGAATAGCTGCTGATGTAACGGCGACAAAAGTAAAATGGCCCACGTGACAATTGACATTTACTTCCAACAAGATTTTCACGATGAGTAATAGATTTTTTTCCTCTCCACCATATATGCAGGGGGCGGCGGACACACCCAGGGGATTTAGAAGTACTGCATTTTTTTTGGTCTAAATCCCACCCATGCAGCACGGAAATTTGTCTATAACCCTGAGTTCGGAGGTCAACAATCCCCTATAAATTCCTGCCAAGTCTATTTTCCGGATGGCGGTCTCACTGGGCTTGTCGTGAAGCACCCGTTGTTTAAAGTTCCATATATGCCCCTACCCCCGGTGGGGCAAAACACTGATCACATCCAATGCAACCTGATACCAGAAGACACAACAAACATAGAACATTTCGACATCATGTGATGATTCTCATGTGCGTCCAAAACATGTTTCAATAGGAAAGCAAACAAGTGTGAAAAAAACGGAGAAGATTTTTGTGTGCTGCTAAAAATGTGTTACTAAAAAATCAAGCAAATGTGAAGAAAAAAACATCGTCTTCGGAGACGATTCTCATGTGTTGTCAAAACATGTTTTACGAAGAAATAAAGAATCAATATTTCTTATACAAAAACATTTGTACAACACATGAGAATCATCTTAGAGACGATACTCATGTGCTGTCAAAACATGTTTTATTAATTAAAAAATAACATGTCTTCGGAAACGATGCTCGTGTGCTGTGTCGGTGGTGTATACTCAATACACAGTCAACAACACTTCTTGGTTTTAATGCGATATTTTTCTTCGAGCCGTCTCGCTTAGATTAGAAAACTTGTGATAGGGTCCCCGGGAAAATCAATTTTTTCTTACTTCGCGTTTTAAGCTATTTTCAGTGAATAATTCATAGTTTATTTGATTTTTTTCTAGTATTTGTAACGTTTATTATTACACGTTGTACTTAAATGCTTATACTATTTTGTTTGTCTGTGTATTCCATCAGACGATTTAACAAATTTCCCCCCGTAAGAGCCTCAGATATATATGTCCCACGCGCATGCGCACTGACATGGGGTTTTCCCCACGTCATACAGATGTCAACAGAAGTTGGCAGGTATGAAAACAGTTCAATTTAATAGTTTTACTAATTTTTCTCGGAAATATTGCACCTAACAACTGGAAATGACCACTTTAATGACCAGGAACAAAAATCTTGTGTGAAAATGAAGAATTAAGCGTGCACAAATTTAAGGGTGTCCGGGAAAATGGGTACGGACGAAAAATGGGTCGCCTACCAGTACAGTGATTAAAATTACTAAAGTGGTCATAAAACATAATACTTTACTCAATTGAATGACAATGTATGGTACCAACACCTACTAACGTATGTACAAGCGACATCGAACAGCCTTTGTGGCCTTTGTCAGCCTTTGTGGTGTTTAGGGTGATACAGAATCACGGTCGCTTCTAAATCACAACCGGGATTCGTGTGGGCGGGGCCAATGCTGATTTTATGCGTGACGTCACCGATCCTTGAGAATAGGGTTAGATTATGGGTTAGGGTTAGGAGGATAGTGCATAAAGAAAGAAAGCTTTTGAATATTCATAGACACGCCCATCAACGAATACCGGTTGTTAAATAGAAGAGACCCAGATTCACTGTGCACAAATTTGTGTTGACACCTAACAATGGCTGAGACAGGATGATTTTACAGTTGGTTTACAAAAATGGGAATAGAAGGATAACCAATGTCAAAGTATGTATACTTACATGTGTGTTATTGGTCTATGAGTGTTTTTAACATGACTGTGAAGTGTTAAACTGCTCACACGTCAGACTGTGTCGCAAAATGCCAGGACAGATTGGGCTGTTATTGTGACCAATGTTTATATTGATGGGCTCTCAGCTCTAACCGGATACAGAAAATATAAAAGACAGATGACATAGTCAGGGCTCCAGATAAGGAATTTGACATTGGGTACTGTTACTCCATACTTTTGAGTTTTGAAATCAATTGGGTATTCTCAATTTTCAATTGGGTATTTTAAAAACGTTACCCCATCAATTTTTTTCAATTGGGTATTTCCATATTTTGATTACAAAAACCGATTCGGAAACAAATCATACTAATTTATGTATTAATGGGTACTGTTTTGTTGTTCATATAACTAATTGAAGCAGTGTTATACTTACATATGTATGGTAACATTGCTTCACTTACTTATAAGAACACCAAAATGATTAGTTCAAGTTTTCAATGATTCCAAGTACATATAAGTAACTGTTACTAGAGTAATTGGGCTTATGACATTTGTGACCAGTGTAGTTCCGGATCTGCTAGCAAACTTATAGTTATAAGTTATGTAACAAGCAGTATCATATATTCAAAAAATCATGCAAAATGTTTTATTATCTGAATGACAAACAGTGCATACGCTGATCAAGAATGCTTTGATTGGCAGATTGATCTTTGCAACACGTGATCCATTTTTTTTTTGGCTGACCGCGTTTGACAGCAATTCATCAATAATGTCAATCACGATTAATTTGAGGTCTCCACACACCGAGCTCAACAAAATGACTGTATGATGCCTTGTGCAATGGATTGAGATTCCACCTTTGCATCGGTCGTAAAATAAATCGAAATAAGGTTAACATTGGTGGTGGACTTTTGCAATTTTATTCTTCCACGTTTGTTTGTTGTGGCCGCCATTTTGTTGTGCCATGTGTCACCAATTTTTTACATATTCAGCCCTGAAATTAGAATAACCTGACCTGGTGCCAGGTCCATACTGCACCAAAGTCACTTGGTGTCCCACATGTAAAATATAAACCTGACACATTCAAAATAATAAAATGTCTGCTGTGCCCGCCCTCCCCCAGGACCAATTCCACTGTACCATTTGTTTTATCCGTGCGGATAGTCGTTTACGAATGTCTGCGGACGTTTTTCGTTGCATTTCCTTGAATAGACTCGGGGTCGTCGAAACAAGCAGTTTCACATCGATTTGAATTTACGAAAATAGACTAGTAATGAGCCTGGATCTCGGGTTCACAATAGTGTCGCATTTTTTCCACAATTATTGATTTGAAAATCAGTAATATTTTCCATAAATGACGTGGATTGTGACAACAAATTCAGAGGTAAATGGGAATTCAATTCCGGCTCGCGTGAGCTCTGAAGTTTGTGTTAACTTTCGCCATAATTGATAGGCCCCGTCTTATCCGATTTGTTTTCTCAAAATCAATATGGGCAAATACAGCGAGACATTGTCCGCAGCTAGAGCCGGGACCAGAATTTGTAAACATTGAATGGCCGACCGCACAGATCATCGGCGATGATTTTGTAGGACGCGACAGACTGAAAATACATTTGAGGAGTACGCTACAGGATAAAAAATGATTGCGTACCGGACATTTTAATTGCTTTGTGGTGCGCATCGTCTCTGATTTTAATTGGGTTTTTGCATTTTTTAATTGCGTATTTACGCAAATACGCACCTTATCTGGACCTCTGCATTATGCATAGTAAAAGAGCTGAGATTTTCTAAGCTAGAGTAAGTGAACCTATTATTTAATTCATGCAGAACCAGTACAGACTGGCTGCATGTCATGTACAAGTAGGCCCCACAGCATCCATACGAATACTGAAAGTAGGAGAGACTGGCCTTATTGGATGGCATTCGGTTAAATTATATGGCCGTGACGCCAGTTTTCGGGGTAGTCGGAGTTTTCGGGGTATTCACATATTTTTTAATTTGTAGACATGTGTGCAGCCGCGATGTGCTTTACGTCAGGTGATTCAAATAAGCATGACATTACCTATACGCCATTTTCACTATATTTTGCCCCAAACGAATACACTCTTGTTATACATGAGTCCTCTGCCTAATTGTTGATATATTAACTGGAATCTGTGTTTTCCATGTACATGGATGATGTATTTAGCTTTCCAACATGTCTATTTGTACTCAATATTTTATGTGGTCAAATTTTGATGCTAAAAAATGGTGAATTTTCATCGTTATGCTGTTGCACTAAAAAAACGTCATTTTTGATTCACAGAATATTCTATAGTTAAATAGTTTTATACTAAAATATCGCTAACACTTTTTTGAAAAATTTATCCAAGTTCAATATGTTTTTTATTTTATCAGGTTTCGACTTTTTATTACGGAATGGTGTAAATTTATGCAAACACTGTCCTTCGTTATGCATTTTGCATTGTTTCACTCCTTTGTATTGAAATGGTACTGGTTCATGTAGCCATGTCATCATCATATGATTACAAGTATTTAAAATAATGTATAACATACGTGCTATGTGAAAAACAAAGAATGGTAACATATGGAATGAAGATACGGCAATACCATTATGCCATTTCAGATCACTGAACGGATGAAAAATCTGTAGTGTCTGCAACGGGCCCGTTTCTGCAGAACTGCAGCTAACATACAGAAACAGAACATATTCTTCAATAAAGGCATTACAATATCTCCACACACACCTAATATTTGTTGTTTGAAACAAAAGCCTAACCTATAGGAATGAAATGAATGTGTCCGCAACGCTGTAGTGTCCGCAACGCAAATTTGACTTGTATATTTACGTACCGTTAAGCAATAGATTTTGATTTATTTTGGCATCAGTGTCCAAAAATTAATATTATTTGTTGAATAAACTCAAAGAAAGAAAAAAACAAGTGCATTTTTTTCATTTGCAATGGTATAACATAAACTTAGGATGTTTTACATATTAAGTTCCATGCACCAACGTGAAAACGTAACTGATTAAAAAAATATATTAAACTGGTAACACCTATAGAGTATTCCTGTTGAGTGTATAATATTATTTACATATCAGTTAAACTATACATAAAGCAGGGATACAGTTTCTGTATTTGTTGCGGACACTACGCATTCCCAAACGAAAGTAATATAGAACAAGTTACTACCAAATTATCACTGTACAAACAATGTACTTTTCAGTAACTAGATCAAATATCTTAACAAGGTACAAGTTAGGTACTTTCTATCGGACTGGTCAGTCATATAAAGGTACCTCATTGATATCCCAATTGAATCGCAATGGCATCTTGTTAGACTATGTAGTGAAGTACAGTAATATTATGTTGTTAAGAGTTGTACAATATTCACACATAACGCGACAGTGTCCCATTGAACTTTTCAACTTTGTATTGGTGGCTGTTGAAAGATTTGAGCCGAAAAGTCAGTGACTGGATACAACAACAACAACAACAAAGCACTATTTGATTTTTTGCGGGAACATGGTAAGTTAATGTTTTATATTACAACGTGACAACCTCATTCAACTATTATATTGTTAACGCAATAAGCACCCATGGATAAATCAACAAAACCGAAACAGTCTATGGATGACAAGGGTGCCAAAAAGAAGCCAAAAGGAAAAAAGACCACAAAGACAAGTAATATCTCATACCTACCTTTACCTATTCTGTACACTGAAGTCGCCGTCATTTACATGATATATATTGGTTTCTTTTGGCATTGAGTATATACTATTTTAACCCACCTGCACACAGATTGTAACAAATTATAACAGCACCAACTACACCGCTTTATAGTATGTCCGTCAATCTTCAATATTTAACGTTCTATTTGTCTAACCAGCCTACATATCCATGTACTTCACAGCTAATGTAGATGTTCCCACTAGTACTAGTACTTAGAATGAATTAGCAAACACATTCAGTCAGATCAGTTCATTGTAAATTCATATGAAATGGGTGATTTCTCCAAAAGTATGTGTATGCGTACAAGCTGAGTCCAAGGTTCAAATGCAGAGTGATTAATAATATAAACTAATGTTACTCGAACCATGTCCTTATCAAGTTGACAAAATGTTTTCATTGTGAGCTTTATAAGTCCATTAGAATGTACACAATTAAATTGTATGGCTACATTTACAGGCAGAGATGGGCAGAGACAACAGCCACTACAGTTAAATGGATACGTGTCAGTCAGCCTCAGTGGTTCGAAGTCGAGTAGCAAGGAGAAATTTGTCGCTAATATTGAGAAAAAAAACACACATACATGTATCATACTTGTATACTTTTAAAAAATTACAACATATGTAATACGTGTACTTTTGAAGTAATTAATGTACATGACTGACAAACCTGAGCACGGAAGGGCCAATTGGCGTTGTTGATCAATATAGCTCTTGATTATCTTGCACACTCACATCTGCATTTTGCATACATGTAATGATCGTATTGTTTGTGAGGGCACTGCATAATATACACATTTCTATGCGCAGGTTGTTGACATGGACACAGAGAGCAATGAAGTCAAACTTTCGTTTATGGCCCAGAAAGCTGGAGTGTATGTGTGGCCCGATGCGCCCGATGAATCTTGGGAGGCCACTTCTAGTGTCACGGACATTCTCCCAGAGCCTAATTTGTCACAGAAAAGCACTAACAGGAGAAATTATTTTGTGTTTAAATAATTGCGTTTTTCTGAAACTATCAAAATGACAGTGCTATATGCACACAACAACAGACGATTTATGGTTATAATTGCTAAAGTGTTAAACTGTTGGTGTTAATAGTTAGTTGTTTTTATAAAAAAAAGTTTTATAAACAACGTGTTATATCATTGGTAATATGGACAATGTGTGTGACATTCATGTAGTGTCTGTGACAAAAATGTTATATTTTGATGATTGTACGATATAGCACCACTTGTAGTTACACATGCAATTGTAATGTCACAATGTGTTTTCTTTCATTAATCGATTAAGTTACTATATTAGGAACTTATTATTCATATGTTTAGTGACGTGATATTGGATTGGACCCATAACTCATAGGACCTTGGCTATATTTGTGGATGTAAAAGTATATATTCATTCTTGTCAAATATGTAGTGTCCGCAACAGAGTTGGTTCATGCGTGTATCATTGCAAATGTATTTGTTATTAATGTTCACGGAGTTTTACTTGTTACATGTTTTCTAAATACGTGTCTGAATTATAACAGAAGATAAGTTTGAATACTGTATACACATATTTGATATAACTTTCATAAGGTTGTATACACATGTGTCACAGTTTATTTAATTCAAACTATTATCTGACTTAACAACACAAGACAAAATGTCTGTAGGGATTACTTATTCTTCTATGCACATAACGTTCATTAGAATCTGGCTGGCACCTTAATTTCTACGGTTTCAAATCACCTTATGAAAACACACTTTTATCCGGAACATGTAGTGTCCGCAACACAATTATGCACTATATATTTACCTTGATTTCAAATTAAATCTCCTTTCATGACATAGCAATTTGTGTTTATTTTGAAGAGTACACCCAGCCTGTTGATACCAGTTACCCTTCTACAGAAACTAAGACCAATTTGTGAAATAAATGGTAATAGAACCAAAGTAAACTAATTTTGCATGAAAAATAGGAAACCTGTAATAAAAAAAAATCACAATTTATAAAGACACAATACCGGAATGTTATGTTAAACTTTTGTGTTTTGATGTATTTCAATGAATTTGACAAATAAAATCAATGTATTTAAGATCATTTGAGAAATATGACTACATAACAGCAGTATACATGTAGTGTCCGCAACAGCATTACTGTCAAAATGGAAAGAGCTGTAACTTTTGAACGGCTCAAGTTTTATCAATACTATTTCAGGGTTATATGGTCAGAAAGTAAATCAATCGGTACATATGAAATATTTTCCAGTGAGGACTACTTCATATTTTATCCTTAGGTGCAACATACCGGAGCAAAATATAGTGAAAATGGCGATATTAAGTTCTTAAAAATGCCACCAAATCAAGTGTTTGGACTAAATACTGGTAATTTTTGCCATTTAGGTCATTTTGTTCACGAACCTACCGTTATTTTCGTGATTTTCTGCGTCCGCCATTAATCTGCTCTTTAATATTGTTAAAATCATAATCAATAGAACAGTTTCAAGTTTTCCTTCACTGTGCCTCATTCATCTGCGAGATGATATAACATCAATGAAAACTCGGGAAGAATTAGCAAATTTATTGACACTTTCAGAACTTACCCCGAAAACTCCAACCATAAGTCAATATTCAAGATGGCTGACTCGTGTGTTGCTAAACGCGCTAACGCAAATTTTAATCAAACAACAATCTTATTTTGAAGGCAAGAAATATTGAAAGAAATGTTTATCATTCTATTGAACTGACAATTTAGCTCATATGTTATGTTTTATAAAAATCGCTAGTTGATGAACTTGTTAATACCCCGAAAACTAGACCCACCATCATATTGACCGCTTTTGCATGACGCAACTTCCGTTCGGTAAACGCCAGCCTAGCAACAGTCCGCCATGACAGTAGGTGACCACAAAAGCGTCGCCATATTAAAAAGTGTTATCAACAATGATATTTGTCCAACATTTTCGAACATATAATAGTTAGATCAGTGTTGTGCACATAGACGTTATTGCCGTCCGTTGTATAAATGATTTACCAGTATAGATATGGCTGTTCGGTATATAATAATAATGTAGTAACAGGGCGGATTAAGCGTCCCGTTTATATATTGTTAATGAGTATATGTACTTAAATGTAGCGTAATTTCTCATTTCAGATTCACACGATTCTTCAATCAAAGAATCTAGACAAAGCCCATGGATGTTTGGATGTTTAATATATTTACCTGTATTTATATTCAGATAATATTTCCATGATAATGTTTTAAGTTAAATACTATGATAAACTAGATTGGTCAGTAAGCGAGGCTTACGGAATACCCCCCGCGTGGGCCCAGGTACCCCTAAAATATGTAAAAATTTCCAAGTGTGTGGGCTTGTGACCTTGACTCTGGGATTAGCGCGAGCGGCATGAACGTGAATTTGTCACAGGGTGGTAGAGGTCCATTGGAGCAATGAGTGTGTGAAATGTGAAGCAGATCCGAGCAAGGAAATAGAAGTTATAACCGATTTCTCTGATGTTAAGTTTTGTAAAGAGACTACCGTATAACCTCGAATTAACGCCCCCGGAGGCGTTACATTTTACAAAAGGGGGGGGGGCGTTTATTAGCCAGTAAAAAAAAAAATAATAAAAAAATTACCAAGGACCGCCAATTTCAAACACAAATAAGGATTTAAGGGTTATTTGTGTTTGAAATTGGCGGTCATTGGTAAATATTTTTTATTTTTTTTTTTTATTTTTTTTTATTTGGGGGGGGGAGGGGGGCGTTTATTAGGAGGAGTGGGGGGGGGGCGTTAATTGGAGGTATACGGTATGTATGTGATGTTGACCTCGAGATCAGCGGGGATTTGTCACAGCATATGAAATATTAAGAATTTTCAATGAAAGAAATAGAAGATATAACATATTTCTCTGATGTTAAGTTTTGTAAAGAGACTAAGTATGTGACCTTGGGATCAGCGGGGGTTGGACAGTCGTAGATTTGTCACAGCATGATAGTACAACCTTAGAGGAATGCACAAGTGAAATAATAAGAATTTTCAATGAAGGAAATAGAAGTTACAAGTTATTTCTCTGATGTTAAGTTTTGTAAAGAGACTAAGTATTTGACCTTGACCTTGGGATCAGCGGGGGTTGGACGGTCGTGGATGTGGCACAGCATGGTAGTAGAGCCTTACAGGAATGCATGTGTGAAATATTAAGCATTTTAGATGAAGGAAATAGAAGTTATAACAATATTTCTCTGATGTTAAGTTTACGCGGACGCACAGACGGACGCACGGACAGACGCACGGACAACCTGACTCCAGTATACCCCCCCACAACTCGTTGCGGGGGGTATAATAAAAGTGTGATCAAGTAATTATCCACGCAAGTGAATTTAGTGGCAAGATGATAATTGTTGTACAGAGGTCACTTATCATAGCTATTGATCAGATGCGCAGATAAATAGCTACGATAAGCATGATAAGTGTCTACTCTGTTACCCGCTGGTGTATAGCACCACCTATACAGTGGCGGATCCAAAATTTCACCAAGGGGGGAGGGGGCACATGGAACTTGAACGAGGTATACTCGTTCGTCGACTGAGCGGAGCGAGGTAGCTGGCTAGGGGGGTCCGGGGGGCATGCCCCCCCCATGAACATTTTTTGATTGAGGAAGCCATTTCCTGCATTCTACTGCATTTTTTTCACAGCACTTGCTCAATATTTCTGAAGGCCCCACCCCCCCCCCCCCCACTGAATCCGCCTCTGCTATATACTGGTCAAAATAACGTAAGATAATTCTTTTGGGTCATTATGAGGGGCCAGCCGCGGGGAAAGTAGTCGCTCTAATCACCACGGGGGTGGTGTGCACTGGAAGACCAGTGACGGAACATCACCCCGGGTAATTGCTTTAAGCTGGTGTCAACATCCGCCGTACTTATCAGAGCGATTAATAGGCCCCGGGCACTGCGACTGAGAAGGTCTGTTATACGCCAAACACAGCACGTGGCTTATAGGGCTTTTGTGACCAGTGTAGATCCAGATCAGAACCAGTGTAGATCCAGATCAGACCGCACAGTCTGCCATTCCATCACTGAAACACACGAACAAACAGTCTATACCGTTTTCAGAATACACGAGTGTGCTATCTGATCAAAACCACACTTGTCACATTTCTCCAGTCACAGTCACATATCGGACCAAGATATTTATTTTTGACATCATGTCCAAAAATGTTCTGTTTATTTGAAACAAGTAAGTAGATCAAAACAGTGGATTCAACCAATCAGCATAGAATATGCGTGGCTTCGTTGATTTTAGAGTACACCTGCCGCATTATTAATGACATCCGGCGGCATCCGTTTGAGCGTAGCTACACACGCGTGTAAATAATTATGGCGGGTCAAACAAATAATTCATCTCGAAATTGTCAACACGTGTATGCTTAACGCATATCTGTAAAGCATTGCATAATCAATGTACGAAAAGTAAAAGATATTATGTCGGCATTCTGTAAAAAAATACCAATTTAACACTTATAATTCCTCATTTTCCTGATTCTGTCAAATGTTTTCTTGATTGAGGCACCAGACAAAATGGGTCGTGTGTTTTTATCGACCGGCAATTATCTCACGCTTACCGGCGTCGGCCATTATTACTATTTAAAATTAACTTATATTTCTATTGTGTTCATTCTTAATCACTGGATTGTTACTTTTGGATTTGCCAACAGATAGGTCCAGGCTGGGGTGGGCGTGTGCCGTTGTGGTGGGTGGATTTTGAGTTAACATTTTTTAGTTATTATTTTTCATATCTGTGAACTGTCAGAAGCAGAGGTCTCTTTCCTGCATGTTGTGGCTGTTGCAGCCTCAAACTACGCATGCTTTCGGCTTGATTTATGTGTTATTGTTGCACCTGTTGTATCATATTTGTGTAGCCCGGTACAACCAGTTTTCGTCCACCTTACAATGTTATTTGCAATTGTTATATTTTCACAGTTGGGTAAGACACATATATTGTAAATTTCAACACGGTAACATTTCAGTGTAATAATATTGAAAATAAAAATCTGTTGCCTTTAAAATGTTGTTGTAAATCAATGTTTTCTTGTGTGACCCACTTCCTGCTGCTGGTCATAATACACAACCACTTTTCGTCCACTGCTTACGACATCTACACAACTGGCCAAAAAGTACGCAAAATCAAAACTAACTCTGATTAAAATAAAATGTAATGTTTGTAAACTCCAACTCTAAATATCTGTTTAAATTTATTTACAATGCTGTATATCCCGTTTAATACAATAATTACTGGGTTGTAATGATGTCACCAGTGCAGTTAGTACATAGAAACGTGTCACCACGCTTGATGATGTGTCATATCGTCGGGGTCGTAAGGATTGTATGGCTGCCTTGTAGATGGAGGCGCATTTTGCCTAAAGAGAATAACTATCATTTTGACAAAATAAAAAACAAAACACAAACGTTTTAAATCTATTGTTATTACTCTTTTCTAACTGCATACAAAGATACTCGAACAGACAATCAGTATTGAAATAACAAAAAATAAATCACTACACCAATAACAACAGCGGCTATATTTGTTCTACTTTTTGGCCGACAGTATACTTTTGGCAACCTTCCAGCAGGTGCGCGTGCCCTGGAAAATCATCAGTTTGGCAGACGGTAAAAGAAAAAGTGTGTAAACTGGTATTTTTTGGGGTTAAAAATGTATTTTATGAATAACACATTTTGGGAATAGTGAAAATTACATAATTTTATTGATTTATTATTTTTTAACCATTTCGTACATTTCTAATCTCCACTTTTCGCCAAGCGAACTGCTTTGACATTTCTGTCACTACGGTAAACAATGTGATGCGCGCGCATCTCCGCTATGTCGTAAAATAACCCGAAAAAATGATGTTTACTGGGCCGGACGAAAAGAGGCAGTGGACGATTTCTGGCAGTGCCAAATTTCTGGCAGTGTTGGGATATAACGCAGTCGATTTAGAACGACCGGAAATGAAAAAAAATTCGGATAACTTCGGTTTCTATTAAAGAACCCGGATGATAAAGCGATGAATAGTAAAACTATTTGGTGTGTTCTAACCTTTGACTCCAATCCTATTTTTCCAGGTATTTCACACAATCCTCCTACGACTCCTAAAATAAAGAACAGATGTGTTGGTTACCAGATAATGCATGCATGCATGTATGTCTATAGTTGTCACCGCTAAAATGCCGTTGTTTTGCCATCAATTGACGAATTTTAATGAGAATTGATATGTCAATAAACATAATTCTAGTATCAGGAACTTCCCGGTTCAGATGACGTGGACGACGATTCAAGAAAAAGGTAAATATAGCTGGTACTTAATTATTATGATTATTATTATTGTTGTTATTATTATTATTATTATTATTTTGAACGAATAAATCAGAAACTAAACTATTTAAATGCTCAACTGAACCATTTTAATAATCACAAAAAAAAACATTTTAATGCTGAACTGAACCATTTTAATGCTGACAACCATTTTAATGCTGAACTGAACCATTTTAATCATAAAAAAAAACATTTTAATGCTGAACTGAACCATTTTAATTATGACCTGAAAAATAGTGGGTCACCCTAATTTAACACCCCAAAGTGTTCCGCATCACAAAGGCTATATGTATTTATTATATATGCGACAAAGGCTGAATAGGGGAACCACACAGGCTATATGTCTTTATTATATTGTCTACAAAGGCTGACTTGAGGAACGACAAAGACTATATGTACTTATTATACAGACGACAAAGGCTGACTGGAGGAACCACAAAGGCTATAATTATGTACTTATTATATAGGCGACAAAGGCTGACTGGAAGAACCACAAAGGCTATATGTCCTTGTTATATAGTCGACAAAGGCTGACTTGATGAACCACAAAGGCTATATGTACTTATTAAATAGACGACAAACGCTGACTGGAGGAACCACAATAGGTGCATGGGTATATAAGAATCGACGTAAATATGGCCGTACCCAGACATTTAGTATAACAAGCAAGTTTGTGTTTCAAAACCTTCATATGGGTATCCTACATGTGTAAAACAAATTCGCACAAAATCGCACATGTGGAACCTCATTTTTTTGTAATGTTTTATAGGTGGTTTAAAATCAAATAATGTAAGTAAAAATATCATAATTGGCATACATTTGTCTAAATGATTCACTTGAAAGTGATAATTGTAGTGTTTTAATTATTGTGAGACCTGCTGATGACACATAAATATAGTATTTGGAAAATAAATATAACCAGGTAAAACTATAAGTGTATATATATATTTGCATTTGTATTACCCCACCCACTTTATTTCAATTTAAATACATAATTATGTTACAATATGAGTAGTATATAGGGAGTTAAAATGATACCACCAACCTACACACCAATCCTACGCTCCATCTACAGTCCCACACCCCTCGAATTTGTGTATAAACTGAATAGACAAAAAGTGCGGACCACATATAGAATACAGAGCCAAGTTAGACAACTGTGTACTTCTAAAACGGGTCGTCCTTGTCAGAGTTGTCTCTCTTATACCATACATTTCCATTTGGTCAGATTAATTAATTAATTATTTAATTAATTAAAACTGAACACCCCCTATTATATAGAAAACATATTAATTAATTAATATAATAATTTAAATTGTTTACTGATTTTAAATTGTTTACTGCACCAATATAATTAATTATTTTTGTAAAAATTAATTATAAAATTTCCGGGATGGTGGTGCTGTAACATTTCCTCTGACTTTCTCTCAAAGTTTTACCCTTAATTTATCCCAATCAGTACTCTCAATCTTGGGTATGGTGGCGCGCGCTTTGATTCTAATATCATTTTTTAATTTTTCTTATCTCCTCATTTCTTCCACAACGGATTCAAACTCTAAATTTGATATTTCATTATCGGCCAACGCTTTGGACACTATAACGTCGATGCTATTTTTCATAGACCTAGCGAGAACGGATATTCTATCATGTTTTCTACATTTTTTCTCGAGTTTTCGACCAGCCACCCTAATTAACATACAAAGTATTCCAGATACAACTGTAATTCCACTCAAAACCCCAGCAATTGGAACTGCTGCAATTGTAGATAGCGTTGCGGCAGTCCCCGCACCACTCATTACAGATAAACTTGCCAGAACCGTACTAGATGCCTCTGCTAAATTTGCAACGCGCTTACATTTTTTAGCGATTCTTTTTCTATTTTTACATTCGCTAACTAAACTATCCTGCATAACGACGATATTATCCAACCTAAAATCTAAACATCTTTCGCGAATTGGATACAGTGTTGATGGATTGGTATTGACAATTGGATACAGTGTTGATGGATTGGTATTGACAATTGGAAGCGGTGATTCGTTCATGATTACAAATCAAGTTCAATTAACAATGTTATAATAGTGGAATAACTCACCGGTCAGTGATTTTCGTAACAAAGTTAATAACACTACCTTCGGAAAGTCTAATTGGATCGTCACCGGTGAACAAAACCACCGCGGAACTATCTTCAGCGAGTTTATTGACTCCAACCCCCCGTTCTTCCCCATCCACTACAAGATTTATCACAACCGCGCCCACAGATTTACCATTAGCATTAACTGAGCAGACAGCCATTCAGAGAAGTGTACCTATTGCTCGCTTTGGCACCGAATGAATATTCATAGAGCCCCTCAGTCAATGGGCCCCGCTTCTCAGCCCAAACTGTGATGACACGTTTTTGCGTTTTCATTGTTTTCAACAGTCCGGCAAGCCCCCGATAGAGGTATGGGCCTCAGCACGAATCTTTTCAGAGGTCTCCTCAAGTGCTTTGTTCGCGGCTCTACGAACACGTTTCAGTTTTTCGGAAACTTCGGTTATTTTTCTATCTAGTTCAGTAAGTGCTGCAGAGTCCTCTGAGCGCAACACCCCATATGCCTCCATAAGGGCCGCCTGGTGGTCTTCTCGGACTTTCTCAATACCCGTTCGGACTCCCTCAACCTCCAACCGGGCCTCTTCCCGAAATTCTGTTATTTTTCCTCCTAGTTCAGTAAGTGCTGCTTCTCTGTTGGGAGAGTCCTCTGAGTGCAACACCCTATAAGCCTCCGTAAGTGCCGCCTGGTGGTCTTCTCGGACTTTCTCAATACCCGCTCGGACTCCCTCAACCCCCAACCGGGTCTCTTTTTGAAAATTCTGTTATTTTTTCGCCTAGTTCAGTAAGTGCTGCTTCTCTGTTGAGAGAGTCCTCTGAGCGCAACACCCTATACGCCTCCGTAAGGGTCGCCTGATCTTTCTCAATACCCGTTCGGACTCCCTCAATTCCCACCCGGGCCTCTTCCCGAAATTCGGTTATTTTCCCACCTAGATCGTTTAGTTCTGTATGTGTTTCTTCATGAACTTGTGCAGTCACAGCCAGGGTATATACTCTAAGTTGTGATAGTAGACTCTTGTGAATCTCGCCCGTGGCCGCCAATATAGTTTTATTGATCAGGGCCTTGGTTTTTCCAGTAGTTAAAAAGTCGCTCTCTGTCGGGATGAATCCCCCTTCTGCCGGTTCCAAATTCTTTGAATCTGTCACCCAATCGGAAGAACTAACCTGGTCCGTATATTACTCATTTTCAATAATATATATATATATATATATATATATATATATATAAATTACGAACATGCGTTTATTCTAATATATATATATATATACAATATATATATATATATATATATATATATATATATATGTATATATATATAAATTACGAACATGCGTTTAATTCTAATTAATTAATTTGAAATTTCTAGGACGACCGAAATCGAGTAATAGTTCTTTAACTCTCTCGCTTGATCATCAAGAACAGAGACCGTAAATTCGTGGATATGTCCCGATTCTAAAACTTTCATCTCGGGGCATGGGAAGTCTAAGGTCACAGTCTCCCCAAAGAAACAATCACTGGCTTGCACGGTTTTCAGTAATGTGCTGGGAGATCCGTCTACCGTGTTGTACGATGTGTTCACCCGATCCAGGTGCTCCCTGAGAGTTTTCGTGAAGGCGAAGTCCACCGGGTTATCACCGACGTACTCACCCGGGGCAAACAATCCTTTATTTGCGGCGTATGTCTCTCTAAAACCGAATTGAATACCCAACGCCGGGGAGATCCTTACCCGGCTGTCTGGGCCGATGGTCATTGTTGCGAGCCCGGTAGCATTCGATACTGTGAGGTTGATTATACCGTCAAGCTCTGAGGTGACAAAATCTTTGACCTGTCTAAAACTCCACAGTCCGGGAGGCAGCTTTACACCTACTGAGCGTCCATCCTTCACATACCCAAACCCTGATTGATCTGAGGCCTACCCTACGTTTTCCGCAGCAGTTGTCGATTGACTTCTGAAGTTCACAACTCTCTTTTTGAACATTAGTGATAGTATCAAACATAATAACAATATCTTTCAATGGATACAAAGGCATTTAGCTTTAATTATAATGCGAAGTACGCGGTCGGAGGTAAATACACGCAAAAAGCCGTTGTTAACCCCCTTGTACACCCAACTATAACAGTTAGATCGGAGAGTGCCTTTGCCACCAATTTCCCTAACATGTTTGAACAATATAGGCTGCCCAAGATTACTACCATAGAGGTTTGGCAGAATCAGCTAAATTTCGCTGTATGGTGCGCAACAACCGGATGTGGAGTTTCACATCAAGACCATCTGACATCCAAGAATGTCATGCTCCGAAGTGTCTACAACTTTCATGTGTATTACACCATTAGAAGACTGTTAAAGGAACTAGGTACTCCACTACCTCAAGACGGCGGGTGGAATCCCATTTCCAACACATACGACTATAGGGCGTTCGAAAGACTGTAACGAATTTAACGTTTCAAAAGATTCGGATTGGAGACAGAAAACATTTTCTAACAGCACTGACCCTGCGACGATGACCTTCGGGCCGGAAGTGTCTGGAGGTCGGCAATGTGGCGTCTCATCCTGCAATTGGTTACCTCCGAAAAGAGCTCACGTCGATTACATACAGCAGGCTGCTGCGGTCCAGGATACTTGGGGCACATTTATGTTAGATAAAGATCTGGGGTTTATGCAGGGTGGGGTTACCCGCCTCAAATGACTCCATTCGCACATACGTCTGGGCCGTCCTCGGCGCACAAGCGCAAGCGCGCAGTTCTATAATAGGAGACGGGAAGGCGTTTGACGCACACAAACAGTTCTTGGCAAATGTCGAGGACTCCATCTCATCTCCGGTGGACCTCCCGAATGCGATCAGGCGGTATCAAGACGTTTTGCAGAATGCCAGCACCCCAGTAGACTATGTATTTGGAATAGGTCTTTATATGGCGCCGAGCAATATGATACTACGAGACGACCGGGTTGACGGTTACAATAATCAGATCGTAATCGCCACCGCCAAACAAAAGATCGGCCATAACGGTAACATGAACACGGATATCATCAAGCACACCCCCAAGACGGTCGGGTTCATCCAATCTCGATTTGGTGTTGAGGTTGTAAGTGGAACCGACTTCATAAAACCGCAACCACCCACCACAGTACCCCCAATTCTTCCAATCACGATTGGAGAAATTAGAACAGGAGCGGGAATTACAACCCACGAGGAGGAGAAATTAGGGCTCGTCGTCGCCCTCGTGGTGATCGGACTACTCGTGCTTTGGTTTTAGGAACTCTCTGGCGGAGAATAGTAGGAGACCGGCGATCGCCACGATTAAAGCCCCAGTGTTTTTGGCGAGCCATCCGGCCGTTTTAGATAATATAGATAACAAGTAGGAGACGACACCCCCGATCAGCCCAGGCAGCGCGGCAGCCGTCTTTCCGGCTAATTTAGCCAGGAGACTGGCGAGGGCTTTTAGATGATGTTTTACCCACTCCTTGGCTTCGTCGGATGGCGCGGGTGCTGGCGCGGGTGCAGCCGCCGCACCACCAGTGAAAACTAGAACTATGGTCGATATGGTCATGCCGATAGCTGTGAGGATGCTTGCTATCGTGACGCCCTGCTCTCTGAACAGAGTGTGAAGACGCTCACCGAGTGTCGTGTCCTCGTGCAGAACCCTCGAGATTGTTTCACGGATCCGACTTATTTGGGTGCGGAGATCCTCACGGTTAGTCGAGGCAGCCTCCAAGCGAACTGCTCTTTCATCCCGCAACGACCGCATGCGTTCGGTGATTCGCTCGGTAGATTCTCTATTGCCACGGGCTTCCTCCAGTTTCCTTTCTTCTAGCGTGATATGTTCAACCAGCGCCGTGAGTTTGGCGTTGTTATGAACCAATTCGCCCCGGCCCATTTGCAGAGCCTTATTGAGTCCCAGGATTTCGCGAAGAGGTAACGGCGGGTCATCCATCGTGCTGAGTATTCCGTCTATCTCGCTTTCGCTGAGCTCCATTGTGCGAATAGCGTCGGTGGCTACACGAGGGACCTCGCTGAGCTCGACAGTTTCTATCGCGGCGGCCGTCTTCGCCATCGTTTCGTCGATAGACTGTAGGGCCTCTACAGCGCGGGCCGGCATAATTGTTTTACCCCTCTTCCAATCTACGAATCCGAGTTCATCTCTTACGATTTCACCACCACCCCGGGTTCCGGCAATGGTGTTCAGCGATAGGGGTTTTCCGGTCCTCATGTTGACAAATTGGATATTTGATGCTTTTAGTCGCAACCTACCATGCCGATCCAATTCGAACTTGGAGTAGTCGCGGCCGACAGCCGGGACCATACCCTCTTCTGCCAAACTGTTGTAGTAGTCATCTACAGCTGACTCGAGTAATTCTCGACTTAGACTAATGGTGTTGGTAGCGCCACCTATTTCCTCCAATGGCGATTGGATTGGAACTGGAGTCTCCATGAAGGGCGTTTCGTTATCATCATCCATGTCATCATCATCGAGGTCATCGTCCCTGCCGAATTCGTCCATGTCAAAATCATTCATCTTTTAATTATTTATAATTATGTATTAAAGAAAAAATCGAGTATTTAAATATGTCTTCGAGTCAATACGGTCGCAAACTCAATCCATACCGCAGACTGCGGGAGCCCCTTGGGGCGAAAGGCGTGATACAGAGTGTCGTTATTACGAACAACCCATCGACGATCGACCAGAACCAGCAGCTGTTAGTCCGCTTCCCCAACCTCGGAGCTAGCGGCGTCATTGTGCCGGGGACTGTTCGCCTCGCTTTCACTATTTCGCTGTCATTGTGTTCGAGGATGCTCGGTTCGCGCTCGGGGCTCGAAAAACCGACAAATTCTATAACCCCAAAATCACGAAGGTAGAGGTGACGATCGAGGGAGTCCGCAATCAACTCTACAGCGCGGGTCTTCGCGCACACCAGCAGTGGGACGAAGTCAGAAAGCAGTTTGCTTCCGGCTCTAAGCGCTCCCCGGAGGTTGCCGCGGTTGCCAAAGACCTGCAGCTCTCGGCCGTCTCCCTCGCGGAGTTCCTGACTATCAAATACGCGTTATGGCTAGACATGCGAGCCAGCGACGACGACCAAATACACGGTAGCGGACGCCAAGTTGAGAACGCTAGCGAGGGTGTGACGATCCAGATAACCAAAGAGGCGGATGGAAATGGTCCATTGAACGTGTACTTATATATAATCACAGACGCACAACTCAACATCGAAGATGGCCGATACGTCTCAGCACTCTACTGATTTAATAAATCAATTTAAATCTAAAGATTTAAAACCTTCAAACAAATCCAATTTACCAATTGGTGATGTCCACTCTGCCATAATATGTGGGCAGACAGGATGCGGAAAAACGGTTTTCATCCTGGACTTGCTCGAGGGCTCCTACCGCAATGCATTTCGTCACATTGTGATCCTGTGTCCCACTGTGCGGCACAACGAGACTTATCAGCGGCGCCAGTGGATATGGACCGACCCTGAGGTATACGTCATTGACCCCGGCGACAGGCTTCACGATTGGCTGCGTGGTTTATACCAAAGATTCCAGGGAGAGCCCACCCTATATGTGATTGACGACTGCTCGGCCAAGGCGGCGATGACCAAAAAGAAGGACATGCTCTCCGAGCTCGCATTTTCTGGCCGCCATGCGGGGCAAAGCATATGGATCTCCACTCAAAAGTACAACGCCGTCCTCAAGGATCTGCGCGAGCAAACGAAATGGGTCGCACCTCTTTCACTGCAAGGACCGAGACTCATTCGATGAATGTCTTCGAGAGAACGACGTTATCCCAACGCGCGAGGAGCGACTGGAGGTTAGACAGATGCTTTCGGAAACTAAGCACGCCAAGCTTTTGCTAAAGACTGATCAACCAACTGCTTATAAAGTTATTAATTAATTAGCAAATGCTGAGCAATTGCCGAACAATTAATGTTATAATTTTTTAAAATTAATTAGCAAATGCTGAACAATGCTTAACAAATGCTGAATAAATGCTGAGCAATTGCTGAACAATGTTGAACAATGCTTAACAAATACTTAACAATGCTGAGAAAATGCTTAACAACGCTGAGCAATTATTAACAATTTGTTGCTCCGCTGCGAGCTTTGTTGCGAGCATAACGGTGATCATAAGTATCGGGTGGTGCGCTTGGCAATATGTTAGACTTATGAGACTTGTCAGTATAATAATATTAATTTTAAGAAAATTAGCAATAATGAACTGCGACGAACTTCTCGATCAGCTAATGGAAGAAACCTCAACTCCGTTGAACCCCAACACCAATCGAGAATTGGGAGGAAATGAAACCTCAACTCTGTTGATCCCGACAGATGGAACACCTGCCGATACGAATGAAAACGCGGTTGCTGGGGGACAATCGGAGCATTATCTCGGTAGGCGTCTATCAGTTTGTCAGGTGGATAAGATGTCAGATGTCGAGATTGATAAAATGTATGCGCGATACGAATCTAGGTTAGGTGCGGAGATGACAAAAACTCTTGGATCGGCGGCTATTCATTTGTACGCTACCGCTGTTAGTATACTTCTCCCTATACCAAACACCGCGGGGTTGATTCGCGATCTAGAGACTGACCCTTTTATAGGACACACTCTTAGAACAGCCTGCTGCTCAATTTATCACAAGTTTGGAATGTACTTAGGCTAACTTAGCTCCACTGACAACCGCGTTGACCACGGGTAAACACTGTCAATTTGGACATATATGCCCACGAACTATAAGCTCTGAAAATGATGACACAAGACACACCTGCGAGAGTGACGGAACCACAATCCCCGATTGCACCTCCAACCCAATCGAAATTGGAGTTTACACGACATAAAAACCCAAAAAGACAGGCAGCTGGGCGGGCGGCGGCTGCCACCCGAAAAGTTAAACAAGATAAAATACTCGCCGAGCTTCGAGAGGCCAAACAGTTGTTGCAATCGAAATTGGAGTTGAAACCGATTGCTGTTGAAACAGCAAAACACCCGTTGGCAGATGTTTCTCCCCCAATCCACGAATTGGAAGATAATCTCCGATTGCTGTATCTCCTACCCCCTATTACCTCAACATTGTTGAACCTACCTGGATCATCCCGTGGGTTGTTGGTGGTGGTGCCCTGTGTGTGTGGAAATACCCCCTATTACACCAATCCTTATCGAAAAAACAACCCCCATCAATTCATCCAAAAACAATTCATCCAATCGCAATTGGATGCGCCCCATTTAAACATTGATCGCGATCCCTTTTATATGCAATAATTATAACAATGGCTGAACAAGATGGTAAAATGATAGTGAATGCACTTTATCACGCCGTGGTGATATCGGGTTTCAGTATCGGGTATGCTCGACTATCAAAGGCGGCCTTAGGAGGGTCCGCCCCCAAATTGGACTTTACTTTGAGAGACGTAGGACTCGCGACCTTAGATGTAGCGGCCGCAGTTTGGACCCGAGATTATCTAATTAAAGCTGGAATTCTACCCGTTAATATATGGAAATAATGGCTTCGATCGCAATGCTATTAGGTGGTGCTGTGGTGAACGCATTGGCTTTCAGCGGTAGCAACTATTTCTTCTCGAAACTAAAAAGCTCGGACGCGGATGAGGAGCGCAAGCGTCATGATTTAGCTGTAGAACAACTCAATAGCGCAAAGGAAGTATGGTCTAAAAAACGAACCGCCCGTCTGGACTGGATCAACGAAGATCTTCGTCGCGAGAATCACGCCATGCAAACTTTCCGGAACGTTGACGACGCCATCCACGAGTACGCGCGGGCATATCCGCAGAAAATTCTCGCGCCGCTGGATCCCGAGCCCCAGCTTTCAGATTTCTATGTACCGTCAGAGGGTAAAAAAGACCGCGAGATCGCGTTCGTCGTCGTGGGAATGGTTGCAACGGGTCTCGTCAGCTACTACATTGGAAAAGCAATAAGCAAAAAGCAATAATTAATTAAAAAAAATTTTTTTTTTAAATAATATATGTATATATATATATAGAACGATGTTAGTTGACGAGCTTTATTACGCTTTGATGATGTAGGCTACACGGCCCTTAAACACCGTTTATTTGGCGCAAAGGGTCTGATCCGTCTGGCTCAAGACTCTCTACAGACGTGGCGTGAGGATGAAAAAGCGGCCACCCTTTTCGCAAAGCGGATGTTAGATTCCTCCGAGTTCCCACTCCTATTCCAATCCAATCGCGATTGGACTTCCAACAAAGGTTTAGTATCGCTGACGCAGTTACCGGATGATCTGGCAAGGGCATGTTGGAGATTGTCCGATCTATTAGAATACCTCGCATACGATGGACACGCGCAAAGTTAATACCAAACTATCGGTTCGCCTAGCGCGCAAGTTAGCGAACACATACTACAGCCCCCGCGGCTACTGGAAGGGGCTCGCGGCCATCAAGAACCTCGTGGCGGCGACCAAGGTTTCCGAAAACGCGATCTATTACCAAACCCGATGAACCCGTGCTCTACTATTTGGATGATGGTCCATCGCGCTGGTTTGTTCGCGAAGAACTTCTTGCGGTGCCTTCTGACACCCAGCTGCCTCCGGATTACCATTTTACATAGTAATTTAAATCTTGATTCGTTTTATTACATCAACGGTTCCGTGTGGATACCGTCGGGTAATACCCTCCTCTTATCGTAGTACGCGGATAGTCCCAACTTTGTCTGCGAGTAAGTCTTCATGACTCCACTGTTCATTCTGAAACCCCTGTTTTTTTCCAATGTCTAGACCACACTCCAATGCTTTCTTGTATCTATCCCAGTTCAGACTGTTTGTTCTCTTGGACATACCTTTGGCGGAATGTTTCATAAAATCCGGTTTAATTTGTTTGTCTTCTTCCCGACTTCTTTTTTCGGGAACTTTTTCGACAATATAACACTTGCTAGACAAGGCAATCGCTCGGTGTCCGCGGAACTCCATCTTGAAGAGTCCTGGCTCGCGGTTGCTCCACTTATCCCAAGCTATCCAATCTCGTTTCTCTCTTTCGAAAGAGTCAATCATATCCGACTTTATTATAGAATCCAGGCTGTTGCTGGAAATTCCTATATACATACTGTCTGTATCCATCTGTATCAACTCGAAATCGTTTCGGTCAACGTATTTATCTAGAAAGTCGTAGTAGAACTCCAACATCCTCAACTTTACCAACTGATAAACTGCTATCCCACAGTGAAACGGTCTAGTCATTACTACTCTCGGTTTCCTGCTAGATATCTCGTAAGCATCTCCAATTTCCTCGATATCTTCGAAGAATGCGGATCTCAATGCTTTGTCAACGCAGCTCTCGTTGTCAGTATACGTTGTGTTTAGATGGCGCTCGGAACATTCGATCATCTTTCCGCAACAAGAGTTGCCCACCAACTTGAATATCTCGCCCACAACGGCCTTGCTACTGTCGACATCTCCTGTTCTACGTGCTGCGGTTACTTCGTCTATGAACCATTCAAACGGCTTTCCTTCTTGGTAATCCAAAGTTCTGTATACAGCAGTTATCTCTAATCCGTGTCGCAAATACCACTTCAGTAGTGGCGCGTACAGCAACATCTTCTCTGTAGACAGAGTTCCCACTAGTTTCTTACCGTCTCCCCTGTTCCTACCTGTATTCTCTAGGTAAACCAACATGTGCTCTGGAACCTGTTCTTCTTTAACAACCCTGTTTGTGAACAGCGGTGACATCTCCGAAAAGTTATTTCGTAATTTTTTCGGCACCTCGATAACCACCTCCGCAAATCCGAACCACTCGGACTTCAAAATTCTTTGCGAGAATCTGTCCACAACCATCTGGTTTGTAGGTTCTCCAACGTGTCGGATGATCTCTTTACCGCAAGGCATCACTTTCTTCAGAGTCGACAGGTACAGTGCGTTAGCGTCGTAACCGAGCACCGCTTCGCATTTCTTATTTTTATTCGTGCGGATGTTAGATACTCCGGCTTCCGCGTATCTCGAAAACACTATAGACGGTCCTCCGACAAGAGCTCC
The DNA here is from genome assembly GCA_029237695.1 of Conchocele bisecta. NCBI lineage: Eukaryota > Metazoa > Mollusca > Bivalvia > Lucinida > Thyasiridae > Conchocele > Conchocele bisecta. The sequence continues at coordinate 11,921,293 of CM055273.1, forward strand.
CTGCAGCATGTCGTATGTTTCCTTTTCGGGTGCGTACAGTGGTGGACATTTTGCGTATGCGGCGGCATTTTCCTTTGTTCTGTAGCTTTTCACATCCTCCTTGATGGTTCCTCGCAACAAATATTGCAGAGCCACACCGGGTAGCGTTACTGCGTCTTTAAGAATATCCACTCCTCTGTCTTTGTAAAAGTTACACATTTTTCCCACCGCTTCCAAGAACGGTGCGACGTCCAGGTCGTTGTAGTATCGCAGCCAGTCCGCGAAAGTGTTCATGTTTTTCTCTTTGTAGATCGTGTTGCACGCTTCTAGCTCACTCTCTGTAATAAGGTATCCGCCTCGCAGTTTGGAATACCAGTGTTCGATGGGTGGTAAACCATCGTAGTCCAACTTTTCTGGGGAGTCGAACCAAATCATAGGGAAGGGAAAGAAAGACTTGTGCATCGAGCAGTCGTATGCCTTGATCCACTTGTCGTAACTAGTTTCGGGTCCCATGTACAGAGCAATGTCTAGAAACCTGAATTCCGGAGTGAACAGAAATATCGTCGTGTTTGTCTTCTTACTTACCATAACTTTATCGGTTGTGTCAGCCAGTTTCCCAACGAGATGTTTCTTTATCAGGTTTATGTCGTATCTACTAGAGTTGAATCCTACCACGGGATCCTGTTCTATCCACCTCTTTATAGCTTTGACTTGTGTTTCCGGGAGTTTGTCCATATCAGTCGGCATGTACTTGCGGTGCACATCGATTTTGATCTTTTTACCTCTGCTTTTCAACTCCCTCAAGAACTTTGATACCAAATCTTCAGGACCTCTCTCGCAAATGTGTGTTGTCGTTCCTGAGAGACTGTCGCCTACTGAAACACTTATCGGAACGTGGGCAACCTCGTACTCTAGGTCTCGAGTTGACGTCTAGGTAAGCTTCAAAGTCGTACACTATTTGGTGCGGGTACAACACTGTCTCCGGGACCGTCTGTTCTACTTGTGGATGATTTCGTGAATTATAGTCGCACTCCCAAATAACCACGAGTGTGTATCCGGCTGAGATTATTGCCGCGTCCCTATCGATAGTTTTTTTTTATACTTTTTACCCATGCGCCTTGTGTGGAGTGGACATCCGTGCCAGTGACAGCCGTGGAATTGGTACACGGTATTTGTCTCCCTGCAGTATCCGTCGACCGGAGCCCCTGCAACCCACCTTTCTCCTCCGTGTCCACACTTGGCGGTGTGTATGTGATTGCCTTCTAAAGATTTTATTCAGTCTATCGACATTTTGCTGGCGTGCGATCTTGGGTAGAAGGCTTTTTCAAACGCGTACATTGGTCTGTTTATCATCTTACCTTTGCACACGACTACGGTCTCTCCCCTCATGCATGTTGCTGCGTGCCTCTTCATGTTGCTGGCGTTGGTGAATGTCTGTCTGCAGTCGTAGCAACAGTAGATTTTTGTTAGATTCTTTATGTTTGTCACGAGGAACGCGTGGTTTTTTAACAATCCTATCATCATCTTCTTCTCTATATGTGCTAGTTTGTAAGAAAAAAAGTATCTCATATAGAAGTTGCTCGTCAGCATCAGAGCCAACTTGTCAACTATCCTTTCAGATATTGTCCCGTCTGTACCCTTACAAAAAGAAAGCTCTATGTTTCTCCTACCTTTCTCCACCCGTTCCTTACTTTCGTCGTGGCTGCCTAATATCTTCTCACCTTCGTCGGCTATTGCGTTCACCAACTTTCGGTTCAACTTCGCCACCACTTTCTGTGGGGTCTTTCTCTGCACGATAGCATTGGCACGCAGACTCATAATACTCTCTTCCACAAGTCTATGCCCAATTTTATCAGCATTGTCTATATTATTGAAGGCACCTCGCTTGTAGGCCCTTTTAAACGTAGTCGTGAAAGCTGTGTTTTTAGCCTCGTTCAAGAGTTTTGTCAACCCCAACCCTGGAACTCTTAGGCGTTTACTGTATGTCAACCCTAGCGATGAGGCTTCTGCTCTGAGTTTTCAACTTGTGGTAACATTTTCAAATCTTGTTTTAAGCCTTGGTTTAAACCGTGGTTTAACTCAATGTTTGAATAACTACTAGTTTTCGTTTCTTTAGCTTGAAATTTTATTAGTTTTGTTAACCCAGGAACTCTTAGGCGTTTACTGTATGGTATGTTGAGATCGTCCGCTTGTTTTCGCAGTTGATCTCTAGTTATATGAAGCTTTTCTACACCGCTAATCAGTTGAGGCGGAATAATTTTCTCATCCATAACTTTTCTCATTTTTCTTCGTCCGAAGAACATTACGCAAACATTGTATTAGCGAGCATACCTCACTATACCCCCAGTTACCTATGTAAACAGGGGTATGATGAGGTGCCCGCGCAATAGGTAATGCGGTCAAATAGGTCACGATGCAGTGACTATTTTCGATCAATAACTTATGTTGTAAGCGATTGTAATGTGTATTTTCAATATTTATATTATTAAAATGTATCATATCGATACCCCTTTAAGTAATATTTGTATATTTTAAATGTATTGATGTTCTCATGAAGCGCATGAATATAAGTATTAATTAATCCAGCTTATATTGAGGCAAATCACACAGCCTTAAAACATAGTGCTGGAGTATAAACCATAGTATCGTATAGTATATCGTATATCACTATTAAACATTAATTACAATATGTATGCATATTATTAAAACAGTAGATGCTACCGCTGTTTCGCTATATGTGATATTTATAACCAAATATTTTTTTTATTCGTCCGCGTACGGATTTCTGTCACACAAAGCGCCATTTTCAGTTCATATTTTGACCTGTGCATATGAACAGGACTAAGTTTAAACAACGCTCGATTCCGTCCTATTCAAATGTCTCTGCAGAATGTTCAGACTAACTACATAAATAATGCTGCTAAATAAGTGCTGGAACATGGTCATCACTAAAAGGAAGAAACCACAGTCGTATTATTTAAAAATAAGATTTACCCGAGACCCCATGGGGGCCGCCATTAATCCAGTGTAAACAATAGACCGTGTGATCCCATTCCCTGAGTAGCCGCTGCTTAGTGAAACGGTGTGCTAATCATGATATTATTTTCCCCAATAATTGGAAACGGTTTGAATTTCTCGATAAAAACTACGAAAGTCATACAACATAACGATGTATATTTAACATTGGATACGCGTAAACGGTATTACTCTCTCATCGGATCGTCAATTGTCGTCGATAGCGATTTAACGTACTGAACTTTTTTTAATTTATTGTCAACTTTCAACGCCATTTACAGAATATATGGCTAATTTTGGAAATAAATAACGGCAAATTACGATGACGTCTGCTCTGAAATATCTGTCAACTTGCGGACGTAATTTAAGGAAATCGATTATATTTTAAGGCTACATCTGTGACTAATTACGAATTTATGCATGGTATTTGGCTACACCCGACACATTACACAGATCTAGTTGTAAATACACGTCGCTTTGTGTGGGGAAAAAAATCGATAATGCGTAGTTGTGTGTGACGAGGTGTTGATCTGATGACACCACACAGCTGTGACCCTTAGGCAATGTTTTGAAATTGACGTGTCGTTTTGATGTGTGCCGCAACACCTCACTGTCGGAGATTAATTAATTAATTGTGACAGCCAAAAAAATAGATTTTGGGACAGTAAAACATAATATGGTATAGACAGTACCTCAAACTTAAAAAAACAGTAACAAACTGTCTGTGTATATATTACTAAAACTTAAAAAAACAGTAACAAACTGTCTGTAAAATTGTCTGTGTATATATTACTTAAAGACAGACACTTTAATTGTTGGTAAGTTTCTATCAATTTATAGGTATTTTTATTAAAATCATAAAATTGTGAAAATATTAAAATCACAAAAATAATATACATGTATATGGAGAAAAAAAAATATTCCGCGTCGAGGTTTGAAACCCCGACCCTTTCGGGAATCGGTAATTAAATCATTGAAGTCGGCGACCTTAACCTCACGACTATTGCGCCATTTACGACAATCTAGGCTGGTTTCAATAATTGTTTTCATAAGGTCCGTTTTCCCATGAATTGTCCGGCGTCGGTTCACGAGAAAACGAACCTTATGAAATTTTCAAATTGAAACCAGCATAGGTCATTTTGATCTAGGCTGGTTTCAATAATTGTTTTCATAAGGTCCGTTTTCCCATGAATTGTCCGGCGTCGGTTCACGAGAAAACGAACCTTATGAAATTTTCAAATTGAAACCAGCATAGGTCATTTTGATCTAGGCTGGTTTCAATAATTGTTTTCATAAGGTCCGTTTTCCCATGAATTGTCCGGCGTCGGTTCACGAGAAAACGAACCTTATGAAATTTTCAAATTGAAACCAGCATAGGTCATTCTGAGCTAGGCTGGTTTTAAGAATTTATTTCATAAGGTCTGTTTTCCCATGAACTGTCCGGCGTCGGATCACGACAAAGGGAACCTTATGAAATTTTCAAATTGAAAACCGCATAGCTCATTCTGAGATAGGATGGTTTCAAGAATGTTTTTAATAAGGTGTGTTTTCCCATGAATTGTCCGGTGGCGGTTCATGTGAAAACGAACCTTATGCAATTTTCAAATTGCGACCAACATAGCTCATTTTTTAGCTAGGCTGGTTTCGAGAAAACAAATTCATAAGGTCTGTTTTCCCATGAACTGTCCGGCATCGGATCACGAGAAAGGGAACCTTATGAAATTTTCAAATTGAAAACAGCATAGCTCATTTTGAGCTAGGCTGGTTTCAAGAATTTTGTTCATAAGGTCTGTTTTCCCATGAACTGTCCCGCATCGGATCACGAGATAGGGAACCTTATGTAATTTTTAAATTGAAAACAACATAGCTCATTTTGAGCTAGGCTGGTTTCAATAATTGTTTTCAAAAGGTCCGTTTTCCCATGAATTGTCCGGCATCGGTTCACGAGAAAACGAACCTTATGAAATTTTCAAATTGAAACCAGCATAGGTCATTCTGAGCTAGGCTGGTTTTAAGAATTTATTTCATAAGGTCTGTTTTCCCATGAACTGTCCGGCATCGGATCACGACAAAGGGAACCTTATGAAATTTTCAAATTGAAAACCGCATAGTTCATTCTGAGATAGGCTGGTTTCAAGAATGTTTTTAATAAGGTGTGTTTTCCCATGAATTGTCCGGTGGCGGTTCACGAGAAAACGAACCTTATGCAATTTTCAAATTGCGACCAGCATAGCTCATTTTTAGCTAGGCTGGTTTGGAGAAACAAATTCATAAGGTCTGTTTTCCCATGAACTGTCCGGCATCGGATCACGAGAAAAGGAACCTTATGAAATTTTCAAATTGAAACCAGCATAGGCCATTTTGATCTAGGCTGGTTTCAATGATTGTTTTCATAAGGTCTGTTTTCCCATGAATTGTCCGGCGTCGGTTCACGAGAAAACGAACCTTATGAAATTTTCAAATTGAAACCAGCATAGGCCATTTTGATCTAGGCTGGTTTTAAGAATTTATTTCATAAGATCTGTTTTCCCATGAACTGTCGCGCATCGGATAACGAGAAAGGGAACCTTATGAAATTTTCAAATTGAAACCAGCATAGGTCATTTTGATCTAGGCTGGTTTCAATGATTGTTTTCATAAGGTCCGTTTTCCCATGAATTGTCCGGCGTCGGTTCACGAGAAAACGAACCTTATGAAATTTTCAAATTGAAACCAGCATAGGTCATTCTGAGTTAGGCTGGTTTTAACAATTTATTTCATAAGGTCTGTTTTCCCATGAACTGTCCCGCATCGGATCACGAGAAAGGGAACCTTATGAAATTTTCAAATTGAAAACAGCATAGCTCATTTTGAGCTAGGCTGGTTTCAATAATTGTTTTCATAAGGTCCGTTTTCCCATGAATTGTCCGGCATCGGTTCACGAGAAAACGAACCTTATGAAATTTTCAAATTGAAACCAGCATAGGTCATTCTGAGCTAGGCTGGTTTTAAGAATTTATTTCATAAGGTCTGTTTTCCCATGAACTGTCCGGCATCGGATCACGACAAAGGGAACCTTATGAAATTTTCAAATTGAAAACCGCATAGCTCATTCTGAGATAGGATGGTTTCAAGAATGTTTTTAATAAGGTGTGTTTTCCCATGAATTGTCCAGTGGCGGTTCATGTGAAAACGAACCTTATGCAATTTTCAAATTGCGACCAACATAGCTCATTTTTTAGCTAGGCTGTTTCGAGAAAACAAATTCAAAAGGTCTGTTTTCCCATGAACTGTCCGGCATCGGATCACGAGAAAGGGAACCTTATGAAATTTTCAAATTGAAAACAGCATAGCTCATTTTGAGCTAGGCTGGTTTCAAGAATTTTTTTCATAAGGTCTGTTTTCCCATGAATTGTCCGGCGTCGGTTCACGAGAAAACGAACCTTATGAAATTTTCAAATTGAAACCAGCATAGGCCATTTTGATCTAGGCTGGTTTTAAGAATTTATTTCATAAGGTCTGTTTTCCCATGAACTGTCGCGCATCGGATAACGAGAAAGCGAACCTTATGAAATTTTCAAATTGAAACCAGCATAGGTCATTTTGATCTAGGCTGGTTTCAATAATTGTTTTCATAAGGTCCGTTTTCCCATGAATTGTCCGGCGTCGGTTCACGAGAAAACGAACCTTATGAAATTTTCAAATTGAAACCAGCATAGGTCATTCTGAGTTAGGCTGGTTTTAACAATTTATTTCATAAGGTCTGTTTTCCCATGAACTGTCCCGCATCGGATCACGAGAAAGGGAACCTTATGAAATTTTCAAATTGAAACCAGCATAGGTCATTTTGATCTAGGCTGGTTTCAATAATTGTTTTCATAAGGTCCGTTTTCCCATGAATTGTCCGGCGTCGGTTCACGAGAAAACGAACCTTATGAAATTTTCAAATTGAAACCAGCATAGGTCATTCTGAGCTAGGCTGGTTTTAAGAATTTATTTCATAAGGTCTGTTTTCCCATGAATTGTCCGGCGTCGGTTCACGAGAAAACGAACCTTATGAAATTTTCAAATTGAAAACCGCATAGCTCATTCTGAGATAGGCTGGTTTCAAGAATGTTTTTAATAAGGTGTGTTTTCCCATGAATTGTCCGGTGGCGGTTCATGAGAAAAACAAACCTTATGCAA